>JAVMKO010000001.1:291311846-291422764 GCA_032164245.1 Sternotherus odoratus | reverse complement strand
TCAAGGTTTATATACAGACAAAACAAGCGAGTTTATTATTGGTGTAATCCCACTGAAGGCCATGGAGTGACAACAGGGATGAATCTGGATACTGGCTACCAGAAACCACGTTACAAGGAATAGTAAATATAGTATCATCATCAAAACAACTAAATGAAGGCGACAGTTGTCTGAGTGGGACTATTTAGGGCTCAATGACGGATCTGATATTCAGTGTGTCGCTGATTTCAAGATGTCTGGTGTGATCAATGCTCCTGCCATCCACCTGTGTGTTTGACTCTTGCGGGTCTTGCTTTTAAATGACTATATTTTCACAGGGCTCCTCATTGGATGGCACAGAATGTGAATTGCAGTCAAACCCATGATGGGAACTCAGTGCCCGGCTACAAAGAGACACAGCTGGCTGGAGACACTACGATGGACAATGGTCTAGATATGTTCTAGATATGTAGAGTTTTCCATGCTATTATTTCTCTCCTGCCCACTCTCCAATATTTGGGCTGCTGGTGGGGTGAATTTTCCACCCTGATTGCATTTAATCCGACTTCCAAATCCTTTCAGTGTTCCAGCTATATGAAGAACTAGGGCTACGTCAATGGTAGACCTAGCCATACTAGCGCTGATGCAGCTAGTGCACTAAAAATAGAATTGCAGTCCTGGCTGTATGGGCTAGCCACCCCCATGAAGAGCCCATGTGAAACCCTAGGGAAATACTCAGGCCAGCTAGCCCATCCCACTATTTGCATCACTGGGGCTACACTGCTATTTTTAGCGCATTAGTGTGATCAGAGCTAGTGTGAGTATTTCTAGCTGAACTGGAAATGATACCTCCAGCTCCTGTATAAACATACCCTAAGACTGGCAGAATTATTTTGTGTGTCTTAAGTTTTATGAAGCACGGTGCTTTGTGACCACTTTGGCAAACTTCTACACACTTTGAAGCATGCTTGAAGCAAGCTGGTATGGATAGGGATTCACAGACTAGAAGTAATTTCTTTTTCATTTCAAGATGTCAAATGTGTGGTTTAATTCACCTTAGTGTGGGATCAAGATAGAAAACATTCTGGGGCTTATTTTTATAGACCTTAATGTCACACAGCCCCATTACAGTGCCGGAGCAGTGTAAAAGAAGTCGCTTTTTATTTCCTTCCTCCCTTCTAAGCACCATTTAATTTACTTTTTCATTCTCTCTAATACTTTTTTTGCCTCTACAATCATGCTGGCTGCCTAGCAAACCGGGTGTGTTAATGAATCCCTGTTGCTGTGGTAGAAAATAGCATAAAGTTATAGCATAGGACATGAGGCTTTAGTGTCTGAGCTTTGAATGCTCTGAAAAGTCACCATACATATCAGTGTGCAATGTAGCCAAGCCAGCAGAAAAAAACGGCTTGAGAACAGCTCATGCTGTGTGTCACAGTTGCTCCCAACAAAGCCTATCAATAGCTGATCCAGAAAGCCACATCCTGATGCCTACCTGCCCTTCTGAGCTTTGCTGGCAGGATAAAGGGGAAAATGATGAGTTATTGGTTTTCCTCCTTTATCCCTTGTACATGGGCATCCGCCCTCCCCTCGTCCCAATCTCTCAAAAACTCACTTCTGCCACTGAAACGTCATTGCTTTACTGCAAACCTTCTTGTAAATGTCATTACATTTAGAAATGAAATCTGGGATGCAATTATCTCCTAACTCTGCTTCTTCAGGAGTAACTGTCCCCCCAGGGCATATACCCTTCATTTAGTCATCTCTATACTGCCAGTGACTTTGTCCTGGTATGTCTTTTACCTAACATCAGGGCATGATCATTCAAACCCTGACTGAAGAAGTCCCTGTCTTCTTTATTATTAGCTGTCTGTATGGTTCCTAAAACAATGGGGCCCTGACCCCCTGACTGGGTTTCCTAGGTGCTAGCCATACTACAGATGGTAATAGTAGCCTCAGTGGAATTATACCTGTGAGTGAAAACAAACCTGGACAAAGGTTTGTTAGCTCAGGCCCCATAGCTTGGTGCAGGGGTCATCTTTCCATGTTCTGTGCCCACCTACAATACTAATAAATAACAATAATAATGAATGCTATAGAAAAGCTGTATTTTTCCGTGCCTAACAAACAGAGGTGGGCACAATGCAAATAGATAATATAAAGCCTCAACTTCTTTGAGATCTCTTATATAACAAAATGTTTTGTCAACTAAAATGACCTAGCTACCCACAGCTGAAATAACAAAAATAAGTACATGTTTCTATTGTTATTCATGCTGTCAGGATGATTACCGGCAAAACTTAATAACAGTTATAGTAGATAACAGGTAGGTAATGACTGTTTGTTCCATTTTTCCTGGTTTTTGTTTCTGGATGAGAGAAAAATAGGCTCTTTTATTAGTTCACAATAACCTTTATTATGGCTGAGCTGAGCCAGGTGTAATTTGCACAAAACCTGTCGCATGGAAATGGTGCCAGGAGTGCATTAGTGGACAGAAAACATGAAAGCATCTCAGCAGCCTGAAAAAGAGACTTCTGACTTTGTGGGATTTTTCAATGGGAAAAAGGACTATTGCCTAGGGGGAAAGGAGTCTGCATGCACCAGAGCTCCAGCTCTTGACGTTCCTGGCATTTATAACCCAGAGTCTAATCTAAACTGAGGCCTGATCCTGCAACCTTTACTCATGCTAGTAGTCCTTGCTCCTTCAGTTGTTCCCATTGACTTAAGAGGGGCTACCTGGATACAGTTGCAACCCTGGGCCCCTGCGGCCAATATTCCTGTTAAAACCCTATTGTGAGAGACTGAGTACCTTCATCTCCCTATGGGAGTCAAGGGAATTTAGTATCTGGATGAAGATGGTGCTCTGTACCTCAGAGGAGACATTCAGAACCTTAAAGGATTGGCCCCGTTCTCCCTAGTCATGGTGACAATGAATGGATTATCACTAATCAAAGGTGCTACTGGAATGGCACTGAATAACTCCACTGATCAAAGGTGCCACTCAAAGAGGTCTGCAGCTCAGGCAGGGCGCCAGATTAGATTACTGAAACTATGTACAGAAGTGGAGTACTGCATGAACGGCACCGTAGAACTCTCGCCCTAAGTGCTGTTGGGTCACGAGCAAGTGGAGAGTGGAAGTCAAAAACTTTTCACCTGCCTCATGTGAATAGTCCGACTCTGCAGGATTTGTCCGTTCTGGGGTAGTTAGGCTGTCTGCGTAGTGTAGATCCAGGCATTACAGATGAGGGTTTTCTTGTCTGTTTTTCTCTTTGTGTTTTGTATTAGCATATTATCTTGGCATCCAGTTTTGCTCTCATTCACACCAGAACATATCTGAACAATTCCATTGTCTTTGGTGGAGTTACTCTGGATTCACAGCAGTATAACAGATCAGAATTTGACCCACAATCCCTTGTTTTGATCGCATTCATTCTTTGCTACTTTTTAATGTTCATCCTTTGCTGTAGCATCTTCCATGAGGAGAAAAAAATAAGACACTGAATAGAGATGCAATTAATAGCCCAACACAATGCACTGAGTTCCGGTACAAAGTAGGCAAAAGGTTACTAGAGGCAGCCATACTGTTTGTCTATTGGTGAAAGCAGGGCAGTCCCTTTAAATTTCCAAGATGCTCTTCAGCAGCAGGGTTCTTTGCCAAACCCAGCATCTGGCGCTGCTCCGCCTTCCCCTTCCTCTCTGTAATTATGTCCCATAAAGAACATTGTTTTAGCTAAAATAAAATCTAAACCTTTTAATCCAAATGACTTTTTATGTTCTTCAGCCTTCCTCCACTGAATGCCTTTGACAAGTTTACATGGCTAGATGTGCCTTTAACATTTAAAATGCTCTTTACTCAGTAGCAGTAATTTTTGGCTGAATAAAAATAATTTATCGTTGCTCTGAAAACAGACAGCTCAGTGCAGACATTTTTAGATTTCCTGGATGATTTTTCAATTTCTGAAGCCATATTTTCTCCTAGTCATATTATAACTAAATACCGTTATATACGAGTAATTTATCCTATCCAGTGAAACAATTCTGTGAGCAAAAAAGCTTTGTAATAAATCAACCATGCATTAAAATTTTAAGTCCTATAAAATGAACAAACTACATGTAGTGGTTGCATCAGATGGGACTCAGCCGTTCAAATCTTTGCTGCATATTGTTCAGTGCGAATTGTCTGGAATCAGCGTGCTACGTACAATGTGTAACATTTCTTTTGACAGAAAGTAGTCTTAAAGTGGAATTCCAGCTCTGCACATTCTCTAGAAGGCTCTGAACTCCCCTCCCCCATAGTGCCACGTCGGACAGTCTGCATCAGATGGGAGGGGGAGAGCAGGGATATTGGGAGTTGCCTTCTTCTTTGCTCCTCCTAATTACACAGCTTCAGTTGCCAAAAGACACTTTGACTTCTAGAGCACAAAAACCCACCCCTGGGATAAAATTCTGCATGCACAGTACAACTTGTATTTCTTTTGCCGAGATCTATTTGAAATACGCTCATTTCCCCCTGAATGGAGCAGCAGTAAAACTTGCCGGGGACAAAGATTCCTTGCTTTAGAGAAGGATGTGATGAATCCAAGGAAATATAACATACATTCAAAACACCGCTAACTAATCCTGCTTCTATCCAAGTCAGCATGAGTTTTACTATTGATTGCAATGGGATGAGAGTTGGGTGATACTTACTTGACCATGAGCTGTGTGAGGCAGGGTCTTTTTGTTCTCCGTTTGTACAGTGCCTAGCGCGATGGGGTCCTGGTCCCCGAGTGGGGCTCCTTGATGCTACCACACTACAAGTAATAAATCCTATCGCGCTCTTTCTTGTAAACATCGCTGTTAACTAGAGATGGGACCTAAACTCAACCCTCAGATCCAGCCCCCTTAACCCCATATTTTGTAGCTAGATCCAAATCTGGACCCAAACTTCAGGTCTGCAGTGTGTCCAGCCTTTGGGGAAGTTTGCATTGATTCTGAATCCACATCTGAACTTGGCAGTTCACCGCTCCTCAGATGAGCAGGCTTTGGCCCCGAAGCCTTAGAGGAAATATTCTAGTTAGAGGCAGCTGTCTCTGGGGTGAGCGCAGCATGCTCCCTATCAGTGTGGGGACAGGGAGTTTTGCCCAAGGATGCCCCTGGAAGCCCTCTACTCTTAATGAAAGCGCATGGGCTCTTTAAGTCCCTGCAGCTCCCCTGTTTTTAAGGTCTCCTCTAAGTGATAGCTAGCAGGCATTCAGTTTATGTGCCTTGGAAAGACGACAGTCCAGATGGGATTTCAGCTTTATTTCCCGGGAGTCTAGGTACAGTATTTCAAACTGAGACTTAGCTCACTTAGCCAGCCCCTTTGGTCTGTCTCCTGTCTCCCTCACCGAACTCCTCTCCTCCCCTCCCCTGGCCCCTGGGATGTAGGAAATAAAATGTTGCCCAGCCCAGGAGATACCTCTGGCCTGCAAGAATAGGGCCTGATCATGCCAGGTTCTGAGTGTCTTCTGCACTGTGTTGAGCACTGTTTTGGGCTGTGGGGAAGGGAACTAAGCCGGGCAGGGGCCGGGGCTAGGCTCCCCAGCTGCGAGCTCAAGGGCCAGGCAAGACAGTCCCGTGGGCTGGACATGGCCCACGGGCAGTAATTTGTCCAGCTCTGGTATAAATCATTGAAGTCAAAGGGAGTCGGGTCCAGCCTACGGAGAGTGCTAGTACAGCCAACATACCGTGTAATTCATTTACGGTGCACCGTGTAGGGCCGGCAAAATTCATCTGCAAGGCCCAGAGCTGATTATGCTAATTATACTGATTATCACCTTGCCCATCCCAGACCTCTTCTGAATGGCAGAGCCCATCAGACATATAGCACTTCTGTTTAAGTTGCACCACATACTGCATCTCTCTCAAGGCTATGCTAACGTGGCTGTGCATCAATAGGAAGTAATGGGGCTAAGCTCAAAGCTCCCAGACAAGGAGAGTGCAGATACATGGATGAAGAGAAGGTGCATGACTGGCAAAGGACTTTTATTTTTTTCAGAGGTGGCCAGTCCAGAGCAGACAGCATGGGTAGGTCCTGCTGATCAGGGCATATTGTGTGGCAGGTGCTGACAATGTGTGACATCATAGTGCTGTGTGTCTTTGTCTTTTAACTCATAGGCGCTGCTTTTAGCTCCGGGGGCCTCTGGTTCAATCCCCAGTCATGACCAAGATAGTGGCTGGCATTCCTGCTTTGCCCTACATGTCTGAAAGGCCGTGATTCTCTTTGTCCTTGGTCCTGTGTGGAGGCTGCCAGGGGGAGTGACTGGACTAGTGCCCTGACAGCCCATTCCAAAGAGGGGACCTGCCAGGTGTCACCAGGATGGCTTTGCAGTCACTGGGCTCCATCAGAATCGCTGGCATTTCCCCATTGTTATCTGTATTATGGCGGTGCCTAGAGGCCACAGCTGAGATCAGGGGGCCCTTGTGCTCGGTGCTGTACAGACTCACAGTAAGGGACAGCGCCTGTCCTGAAGAATTTGCAGTCCAAACAGACAAGCCAGACTAAAGCTCTCCTGTCTCAACAGTAACAATGAACTGTCCTGTCTCATCTGTAACAACAGGCCAAGTTTATCTCTGCTGTAGCTGATGCTGACGGAAATACGCCAGGGATGGCATCATCCCCATGTGTACGCTCTATTTGTTCTAAATCCATAGATTTAGTGAAGCCCCAGGCTAGATTTATACACAGCACAATGGAAAGAGAATACAACCATGTAAATCAGCGGGAATCTACACTGCATCTGGGAGGTGTAATTCAGCTTGGGTAGAGGTGCTGCACTAGTTCTGACGCTCTAAAAAGAGCAGCGCGGCCACAGCAGTGTGGGCAGTGCCTCAGGCTACGCGCCTGTGTTCCTAGGTCCTGGCTGATAACCTCTGCTTAATGTGCCAGAGAAAGATCCCCAAATCTCTGCCAATGTATCCCAGGGGGAATTCCTCCAGTGCTTTGAAATGAAAATAACTGCCATTGAGAGGACTGGTCGCCTGCCCAAATTCCAGGGCGGGTAACTGCATCTGCCCAAAGTCCCTCCTACTTTTAAATGGACTTTTTTTTTCACTTCCTGACCTAACCTGTTGCACAGCTTACTGTGCACCTGCTCAAGAGCTGGTATGTTACACCCTACTGGTAGCTTCATTTCAGTGGTTGGGGAAGTGATGCCTGTGAATACTCTGTCCATCAGTTTATAAAATGGAATTAAAACTTCTCTAGTTATCACCTGGGGTCACAGATGGGAATAGGGAGCAAGGTTAGACCCCAAAGAGGAGGTTATGTCATAGGACAACATGCTTTCAGGCACTGGGAGTCTTGAACTTGTATCAGGGGGCGGGGGCTTAGGAATCATCACCAACAACCCTCCACCTGATAGCTTACAAACTGTAGCTGGGACTGCTATCCATGACGCACAGCTGGGGCACAAGCCCCGCCCCTATGTTCTGATTGGGAGAACTCAAAGGCTCCTGATTGGGCTGCAGCCCTTATTTAAGCCAAGAAGTTGACCCTGCAACTGGGTTTCATGCTGCTGTGGATTGTTGTTCTGGTGTTTGCTTATTCTTCTCATCTGACTGCCTGGTTCCTAATTCTGATATCCGGGAGTTCCAACTTGGCCTGATTCTTGGTAACTGTCCCCGGTGCCTGCCCCTAAGCCAGGCTACCCATGCTGTAGCCCTGACATGTGCTGAGCATGATGATACCCGTGGTACTCGGAACTGTGCTGCTATGGACTGAGCTTCTCCTGCTGAGTCTAGGTGGGCTGCTCTAAGGTGCTTGTTGTTAAGCACAGCCACTTGGAACCAGACACAGAATAAAGTGGGGGAGAGCTTGGTGGCTTGAGCATTGGCCTGCTAAACCAAGGGTTGGGAGCTCAAAATCTGTCAGAGACAGTACTTAGTCCTGCTAGTGAAGGGAGTGGACTACACTCAGTGACCTTTTCAGGTCCTTCCAGTTCTATGAGATAGATATAAAGTGGCTTTCTTGTAAAGTAATGTCAGACATTTCATTTTTTGCACTTTCCCCGTCATAGGCTGGGCATTGGGTTGGCTGTTGCAGAGTGTGCAGATCTACCTGCCGGAGTCTGACTTTGTGCTTTGAGTATGGGAACATATGTAAAAAGTGTGGTGGGTGGAGTGATATGATTCATTGCATTTCTTTGACTCCCCCATAAATCTGGGGGCTCTTATTGAGCATGCTGTTTCCTCTGTTGGCAGTGACATTACCGAGAACCTGACTTGCTGTCTGTCTCCTCAGATTCTGCCCCTGATATGGAGAGTTGTTTTCTTTTTTTAAAAACTAATTGCTATTGTTTATGTGGCACAGTTGTACAGTACTGCCTTTGCTTTCATGACTCCTTAGGGGCACTTCCCTTCCTTCCGGTCATGGACCAATGTGGGCTTAAACCAAGATCTGGTATCTGACTGGGACTCCGTTGGCTGAAGACGGTGAGATCTGAATATGTACCTGGATCTGAATTTTGCAAATGCTGAGTTCTGGTCACTCCTGGAACATTAGGGTGTCTGAAATCCAGATCCAAACTTTGCAGCTGGGCAGGGCCAGTGACAGAAATTTTGGGGCCCCCTACTCTGATAGTTGGGGGGGGCCCCCACTCTGATAGTTGGGGGGCTGCCCCGGGGGCAGCTTCCCCACGGCCCATCCAGCCCCGCCGCGCCCCCCGTCCCCCCAGCAGACCGGCCGCTCACCACGTGTCCGCCCCGTGGCATCAGCTGGGCAGGCAGCGCCCCACACTTCCTGGGAGGCTCCTGCCAGCGGCCGGCTGCCCCGCCTGCTGCAGGCGGGGCAGATGTGGGGCCGGCCTCCCGCAGGGGCTACCCCGGGACGCGCTAGGGCTGCCCCGCTGCACCCCAGCCGGGCCCCCGACCCTGCCTGTCTGTGCCTCAGCTTCCCCACCTGTAGTAACTCACCAGGATTATGTATTTCATCCCTGTCTATAAAGAGCTTGAGGATGGTGGGTGGAAGAGCACAGTGTATTGCTACGGAAATTGTATTCTGCAAGCAATTTCCAGGCTCTTGTGATTTCAGTCTTCATTCTCACATGGACAGTAAACGAGCACTGTCCATGTCTTACACTTGCAGCAGAAGGAAAAGAAACTCCCTTAAAGGATGACAGAGCTTCTCCTGTGGCCCATGTGTCTCATTGGCTGGTGTTGGGTTTCTCTCAGCCCAGGAGGCCAATCTTGAGCTTCCAGCTCAGATGCTGGAGGGTTCACTGCGTGCATGCGTCCCTGTGTGAATTACACAACTGTCTGTGTCATCCTGCCAGCTCATGAGGCTCAGGCCTGGCAAAGGGACAAGCCACTGCCTTGTCAAGGGTCTTCCTAACTGTCAATGGCTGGAGAGGGGAGAGCGTGACAGGATGGGGTCAGGGACGAGGCTGGGAGGCGGAATCCTTGCTAACGTTTAAGCAGCACGTCCTATGGGGTTGGGCTCTGATGGGGCAGAGTGAGGGGCACTGGGTCAGTTCTGACCGCTAGAAGAATGCCAGGGCACCAGGCATGCTGGTCTGGTGATGCCTGGAAAGGAACAATAGGCCGTTCTAATGCTGTTATCTCAATCAGCCATGCACAATTGTCATGACAACTCTAACGCTCCAGTTGCAAAATCTACTCCCCCTCCTTACAATTAAAAGGGTGGGGGCGGGGAGAATGCTATTTTACTCGCCCATTTTAAAAAATGACCACCTGAGCGAGCAGCATTATTATAAAAACACTTTATGGGCACTAATCCCAGCTGTGCCGCAGCTGAGCAAGCTGGGGATCCAAAGCAATGCCTAATGAACGAGGTCTTTCCCTTCGCTTCAGTGGGCTGTGTATCAGGTCTGTCAGCAATAAGGAATGTGTGTGATAATGGGAAGGCATCTTTCTCCCTCCTGCTTGAGCATGGGAGGCTCCTTTTCACTCTGGGAGTAACCACTAGGTGAGAGTTCAAAGGCTGGATCATGGTATAAAAGGACAGTAAGGGGCTGAATCCATCCCTCTGTGCACAACTGTTCTCTGTTCTGTCTGGTTTTAAATGTACTCCAGCGACAGGCCTCCTGTTGCAAAAACTGCTTTTACCTTTGGAGCTCTAATCCCAATATACTCACAAAGAACAGGCATTACTCAGTAGATTTCTGGAAAACAAGATTTATTGCAAGCAATAGGAGTCAGAGGGGTTATTACCCAAACAACTGGCTCAACTCCATGCCAGGCTGAGACCTCTCTTATACTCAGGTGTGAATAAGGGAGGAGGGCTTTCAATACACTTACACAGGTGATAACACTTAATGACTATGACATCCATTGTTCAGTATTAATCTACGCCATTTACATGTCTGGTAAACAGGAGGCCAGGATCCTTAGGGGTACTCAGACACTATGACGCCTTGCCCAGCTGTGGCAGGGTAAACATGAGTTTAAGATGCATGCCAGGCTAGAGGTTGAGAGTTCATATACAGGGAGTGAAAGTACAGTTTGAGACTGTTTTTAAAATCATACTACACAACATTCATAATACAGTTGTTTCTAAATTGCGTTATTCCAACAATCCCTCCTCTTTAAAAGATAATTTCTTTTATATTTTAAAAGTAAATTACTTTTAGTTTTTTAAATTATGCACCTATTCAGTTTAGGCACACCCAGTATTGGGGTGTTGAGGTAGATATTATTTTCAAAGACATAGCATTTCTCATTCATGAGAGCATATATTTTTCCTTGGGCAGCTAACATTATATTTCAGGCCATTTTCACTTGCCCACTTGTTTCAGGATAGACTCTTACTAAGATTAATTGCTTGGTTTTTTTTTTTTTTAAACAAACATTCTGAACATTGGGAGCAAATTTGAGTAGGTGATTTCAGTTAAGCTAAGTATGAACCCGTCTAGTTGGAGGGCAATACATAATAGACTTTAGCTTCACATACTTAATATCATGTTCCAAAAAGTGCTAATTTACTGGTGGAAGGTCTATTTTTATCCAACCAGGAGTTACTTGTCACAAAATACTAAGTTTGGTCCCATGTTAGATTATGCTGGACCAGATCTCTATTTTGGTAGCATTCAAGTTATGTTAACAATAATCAGAGGGATAGGTACACAGAGGAGTTTCTATCTTGCGTCTACTAAGAACTGAGTACACACTTAACAATCACTTCTATTTTTCAAAATACAGGTTTTGACTTTCTGGAAATATCTAATAAAAAACATTATACTCATGAAATAAATTTTGCTTAATCTAAAACAAGATTAACAACTTAAAATTGATTAATACTTCAATTTGATAAACATTATTAAGTCTTTTTGAATTTTATCTTCAGGCTGAGACCCGGCACGGCCTTCGCTAGCCACTTTTTTTCAGGTTCTTCATCGTCCCCTCTCCAGTTGCTAGGGCTTTGGTTGCCCCGCTGTCGTCTACTTCTTATCCTGGTCCGTTGAGGGTGGAGGCCTCAGCTGCATCGTTGTCATCTGGGAAAAGGGCATGC
The DNA here is from genome assembly GCA_032164245.1 of Sternotherus odoratus. Classification (NCBI taxonomy): domain Eukaryota; kingdom Metazoa; phylum Chordata; order Testudines; family Kinosternidae; genus Sternotherus; species Sternotherus odoratus. The sequence continues at coordinate 291,411,297 of JAVMKO010000001.1, read as the reverse complement.
TTGTATCAGGCATGGTGAATTCAGGCTTCCTTTTCTGCCACCTTGATGATGGTTGGGGCGGCCCAGGCACCTGGTATGGTCCTTTTCACAGGGGCTGGAGCAGAACTTCCTTGTAGGCTTTAACAAAGACTTAAGAACCAGGTTCTATCGGGTGTGCTTTTACATTTAAAAGCAGTCTCATATCTGTGGAGAGAGTTAGCCTGTCTCTGGAGCTGTAAAACAAAAGAAGTTAGTCCTGCTTTTTCAAGCACCAAATCAGCAGTCATGGAATATTTGACTAGGTAAACTGAGGAAGGCCGCCAAAAAGTAGTTCAAAAGGTGATAACTTAATTTGACCTCTAGGAGTGTCATTGTGCAGCACAAGGGGTAATGCATTTATCCAGTTAAGACCAGTGTCTTTGCATATTTGTCCTTTTAACCTGGCCATTAGATTGCAGGTGCCAAGGTGTGTGGCACTTCTACTGAACTCTCAAGGCACTCATAACTTGCTGAAAAGCTGTTTCTGTAAAATGGTGAGACCCACGGTTTAAGTCTGTCATCTTGGGTACCAATACCTAGGGATAAAATCATTTAAGAGATATTTGTCCACAGTCTAAGCATTTGCTCTTTTGGTAGGAAATGCTATACACAGGATGGCAGTTCAGAAAAGTTAATTTGAGGCTTCTTAAAAAGAAAGACAGCTCAGGGCCAGGTTCTGGATGGACTTTGTGACTCCTTTCGATTGAATTGCTGATATGACAGGCAAATCTTTTTACATCAGTCCCAAGATGTAGCAAGGCTGTTTAGGATCTTTAGGTAATGTATTCTTTACCTGTGAGTAACAACAAAAAAACTAACACATTTCATTAATACTTGGCAGTGTTACAAACTTTACAACTGAGTGAGCATTTTAGACCTTCCTCGCCCTCTGACTAGAAATCTGGGGGTAGCCAGAAGAATTCCATGTGTAATTTGAGGAGTGAGTTAACTTGTCATGTTAATGCTTTCAAAGTCTATTGGTATTTAATTTCAATTGAAAATTATTGTTCACATTGTTTTTAGCTAGTGAAATTATAACAAGTATATTTAAACCTAAACATTGTAAAAACAATTTTATATTACAAATTGAATAAACAAATATCTATATTTCAATTCTGAAGTATATTGCCTTATGTACAATTTATCACAAACACAGTTTTGGCCACTTAGACAAACAAGACATAGAACATAAAATACAATTCTTATTGTGCCAGTAAGTGCATAGTTTGTCAGCTGGCATCAGCTTTCTTTGATTTTTCTGAAAGACTAAAAACCAACTAACTAAACAGACAAACATATCTCCACCCTTTCTAAGGGAATTAGTTATTATTTAAAATATATATATATTTACACTTAAAAAATTCAACCAAACTATCTATTGCCACATACTTGCAAGCTAATAATCTCTGTGCTTGGATTACTTATCATAAGGATTTATTTACAGACATTTTAAAGACACTAAAACATTTTCTTGTTTTTTTTACTAAAATTATTTCTCTTATTTGTTTTCTAGGCAAACCAGGTTTCAGTTACTTTTTATCAATTAGGTAATTTACATGAAAACAGATGTTTTCTGGCTTGCTTTTTGGATTCAAAGCTAGTTACAGCCTAAAAGAATACAATTATTTTTACTAGAATTTTTACTTTTAAACTTTTGCCTTTGAAACACAGTGATTTGAAACACCACTACTGTAAGTGTAGGTAACAAAGTCCTGTGGCACCTTAAAGACTAACTATAAAGTTTTGAAGCATAAGCTTTCGTGGGTACTTGGAGGTCAATGGGGCCCTGAAGGGTTAAATTTTACTCCCATCTTGCTTAACAGAATTTCCTGGCTAATCTGGAGGATTTTTCTTTTTGTGCTAGCTGCCATTAGCAAATTCTTCTCCCCCCATTCAGCCATGTAATCTGCATCTTCACAGACAGAAACAAGCTTTGAGACTGTTTTACACCTTAAAGGGATATCATTCATTTTCACTAACCAGCTAGTCTCAAAGTTCTGTTCTTTTTTTTTTTTTTTTTACCCAGAGACCACAAGTTGCATTCAAAGTGTCTAGAGATGAGGGTATACCACCTACGATACTAACTGCACAGCTGTCCTGCTCTGAAGATACATCTACCCAGTTATCTTTTTGAGCCTGAGACACAGACTGTCTACCTGCAGAATCAGCATGGGGACATTCCTCCCTGAACAATCTTGTTTCTCTATCACTGGTGAAACACAGCCACTTGGTTATAGGGCTGTCTCAATTCCTTCTCAAAGCTATCCCCACTCAAATCACTTTCACACTTCTTAACTGCAGCAGACTGCTTACACATTTTTCCCTCAGGAACTTCTTTAGGAAACAATTCACCACTTACAAATCCCGTTTTTGCCCCCTTCACCTAGGGCTTGCTCCCAAGGAATACTTTCCTGAGCAACCAAATTCTTTACTCACATTTCATGATCATCCTTTTCCTATCAGGCGGATTTTTTTACAAAATCCCCTTTCAGGCAAATTCACAGACTTACTGAACAAGAGGTTAGAGTTATCCTGCTTTCCTTTGCCAGATACCAGTTTAGGAATTGCTTCCTGGTATAAGTTGTTAATCTGTTAGTAGGTAACACAACCAAATCACTTTTCTGAGCATTAGCTGAATTCAAAACCAACTCTGACACACTGCACTATTCTCACCCATCACAGGCTGACAGACACCTTCTAGAAGATTTAAAAACACATTCTTCTTTCACTAGACACACAGCTTGGGATTTTACTTTCCTTGTCCCAGCACACAGACAACTGCTTGGAGACTGAGGTAGCTTTCTCCATAGGCAGGTTAATACTTCTGACAGACACAGGCACACTTTCTCACTGTTACACTCATCCACACAGGACACAGGTAAGGCATAGGGACACCTTTTTCTCACTATCCTTACCAGGCACATCTTAGGTTTACTTTTACAAGCTGTACCAGCTAAAACTATTTAATATAGGGGAACTGGTTTTTAGTGTTGATTTCTGAACCCTGATTGTAAGGGTGACATTAAAGGACCTGGAATCAGGCCAACCAAGATCAAATGTGGTCCATTTTGACTGACAAAACTTAATTAAATCATTCTCAGTTATCTTAATACCATAATCACTCTCAAATTTACCAAAGTTACGTAACATACAACCAAAGGGAAAGGCGGAATCTTCCACTCGGGAGCGACCCGATCTCATTGTTATACCAAATGATTCACAAGGAATCTACAAACGGCAAATTAATACAAAAGTACTAAAATCACCAACCAAATTAACAATGGGAGTAATGGAGATACTTACACCGCTCTGTTTCCCAGGCGCCTACCAAACTCCAGAAACCTCTGGTCTTGCCTGATTTGTAGGGACTCACGCTTTAACGTTCCGGGTATCACTGCAGACCGGATCAAGAGTTAGGACAGGCAAAAATGGCCTGGTGTACACTTTCCCTCCTCTGGTCGGTCTGTTGTGATCATGGACTCGTCCAAAGGTGTCCCATCTGGAGGTGCCAGAATTGTTGCAAAAACTGCTTTTACCTTTGGAGCTCTAATCCCAATATACTCACAAAGAACAGGCATTACTCAGTAGATTTCTGGAAAACAAGATTTATTGCAAGCAATAGGAGTCAGAGGGGTTATTACCCAAACAACTGGCTCAACTCCATGCCAGGCTGAGACCTCTCTTATACTCAGGTGTGAATAAGGGAGGAGGGCTTTCAATACACTTACACAGGTGATAACACTTAATGACTATGACATCCATTGTTCAGTATTAATCTATGCCATTTACATGTCTGGTAAACAGGAGGCCAGGATCCTTAGGGGTACTTAGACACTATGACGCCTTGCCCAGCTGTGGCAGGGTAAACATGAGTTTAAGATGCATGCCAGGCTAGAGGTTGAGAGTTCATATACAGGGAGTGAAAGTACAGTTTGAGACTGTTTTTAAAATCATACTATACAACATTCATAATACAGTTGTTTCTAAATTGCGTTATTCCAACACTCCCACTGATCCCTTTGGGAGACCAGGCAGCAGACCTTACAGTTAGGCTCTACCTACTCCGAACATGTTCTCATTAGTCTGGTATCTGATCACCTCAGATCAAAGACCCTTTCCAGAGTGATGGCCCCTCATGAAAAGATAACAATTCACTGATGTTTTCCAGAGTGACTGGTGATTTGGGGGGTGACTCCATTTGTTGGCTGCCCAGTTTGAGGTACACTGAGTGGGCCTGTCTTTCTGAATGAGGGCGGTCCCTCAAGGTGAGTACCCAATAAACGGGGGGAGGACTAGTCCAGGGTAGGCTCTATACTTGGACTTTCAGACTGAGAGTCGTGTCCCTGCTCCACCCTAGACTTCCTGTGTGACCTTGACAAACCACTTCAGTCGTTTGTCTCAGTTCTCCTTCTCAAAACAGAGAAATGCTAGTCTGCTTATCTGCCAGAGGGGTTGTGAGGATAACTACATTGAAAGCCCCATGGTAACAAGGGCCATATCAGTACCTAAGATCAGAGACTACCCATGCCTGCTGATAGAAAGGGACAGAGTGAGGGCAGCTGGCTTCAGCAGTGTTACTGACCATGCTCAGTAAAAGCTAAGATGCACATCCTGGGGGGGTATGTGACCATACATGCTGCCACCTCCCCCTTCCACATGTCACCTGTACCTAAGACAGATAAAATTAGGCTTATGGCTTGTCTGATTGTGCACTGATACAGGACAGAGGTAACCCTTCAGCCCAACGGCTAAGAACAGTTCTATCTCAGAGAGAGCTCTGCAAAGAAATATTTTGTTCTAAAATGTTTCGGTTTAGCAAAAATGGTCTCAAACTGACCAGCAGCTATTTTGGTTTTCTCAGTTGTATTTACCCACTGAAATCTGCCTTAGTCTTGTCATCCTATGCATCCCCTTGGTAACAATTCAGTGAGAGCGTGAAGAACATCTGGTTCCCACCACCCATGTACTGCAGATATGTAAGCAAGGGGAGAGTTAGAAACAGTCTTGGCAACCCTGAGGCCTCATCTGTTCCACTTCTATGTGGTCAAGAAGAAAAATGCTCAAGTGGATATGCCTGGGAATAAGGCCTCATCTGTCCCAGTTCTCTTGGAAAAGCATATCCGGAATCACGTGTCCATTCACCAGTGGAGTTAGCCACCTACTTCTATTTAGTTGACCGCTGGAAAAATCTTAAATATCTTGAAACTTCATGTCCGTGCTTGTCATCCGAGTGTGTTGTTTTGTAAAGTATTGATCTAAATCAACATGCTGCGAGATGCCCAAAATAAATGTGGGACTCAAAATGTCTTGTACATGTAACTGACACATCTTCTGAGTGTGGTGTTTTGTCCCATCTAGTGGCACTGAGACCACTTAGAGAGAGAGTTAAAATGAGTCTGCTCTACAGTCTTAGCTAAGAAGGAGCTGGTTTTTAGCTCATGCTGTGTAGAGGCTTGTGCTTTAGGCTCCCAGAGGTCCCAGGTTTGATTCTGCCTGCCGATGACTGTAGCCCGTCAGTGTTACATACACTCTGGCCACATCTGTGAAAATCAGGACTATATCTTGGAAAGTGTGGGGATGGCTGGCTGGTGGTGCTTCTGTCACAGGATATATTGTTCAGATGTAGGCAGGCAGGTGTTGTAATACGACTGGATGTTTCTTGTCCTCTAATCTTCTCTTCCAGGTTTCAGTGGTGGAAAGCAAGTGTTCCGGGCAAGGAACATATTGGATTCTTTATAGACTTTTCCTAGTTCTTCTTATTTTCCTTTCTCAGTACAGGTATTGGTGACTAGCAGCATCCTTTGGTTAGGCATAACAAGCTGGCACTTTCTAAAGCTCTCAGCATTGGCCTAACTGCTCCCCATTGACTTCAGTGGGATCAGAGTTGAGCCAAACTGGTCATTTTTGAAAATGCTACTGCAAACTTCTTGCTGTTACGTGACTGAACGTTGCCTGTTCTGAACGTTGCCTTAAGTTGTTTTGAGGGGAAAATTCCATGTTGGAGGGGAAGGAGGAAACACTTATTTGTCTGGCTGGATTTTTTTAAAGCAAAAAATAACAAGTTTTTAGAAGTCCTTCAGACTGAGAATGCTGGGCTGCATCTTGGGGCAATGACGTGGTGGACAGAGCACAGGTGAAGCAGTGAAGGCATGATCAATACAATCCATCACTTAGGTATCACCAGATCTCCTCCCCAGGTGAGATTCTTGGGTCTCACCATTCCACTGGGGAGTCAGCAAATATACATAAAAGCCACTGGAAAAGTGTCCCACCCCTCTCTAGTGCTGGTCCACATAGAAGATGACAACCTACTACTGCCATCGGTTACTCGGTTCGCTCAAGTGGCAGAGGTCTGTGCAGTGGGTTCTAAATGTTCCAGTCCTGCCGGTGTCAGTAGGATGTCACATGATATTTCTATGCCTTCAGTTTGCTTTTTTTAAAACCTAGCTTGTGTGTTTTCTATGTTAAAAGAACATTATTAGGCTTGCAAAGCCAAGTGCTCAAAAGTTACGAAATAGCAGAATTAAGGTTCCCTTTTTCCATGCCCGTTGTGTGTATGCATTGTGATAGTGGATTTTTTTTTTTAATTTATAGCATGAAAACATCTTTCACAGCATCCCTGTGTCATGTAGTGCACAGAATCGACATGCTATGGGGATAAATCCGGGTTCGGTAGTGAAGGAAGCTGGACCCCTTCTTAAGGTGTGGCAGGCAGAGAGGATGGACTTCTGGTTATGGCAGCTGAACGCTGCCCAGGGGAATTGGATTCTGTCCCTGCCTTTGCCAGAGAGTTCCTGTGTGATGCTGGGCAGGTCACTTAAATGAGACTTTTCACAGGGTTCACTAATTGCGGGTTCCTCATTTTCTAGCAATTTGCAGCAGTGCTGAGCTCTGATAGCTACCACTGACATCCGTGGGAGTGGTGCTTTGAACATGTAAAGTGCTCTGCAGTGCTAAGATCTCTGAAAAGATCCCAGGCACCCCAGACTGGGTGCCTAAAATTAATAGAAGCTTTTTACTTTCCTTCTTTAGACTTCAGCTTCCCATCTGTAAAATGAGGCTAACGACACCCGCTCACCTCACAGGGCTGTTATGGAAAATAAATTCATTGGTGTTTTTAAGAATTCATGTGATGTGTGCCACAGAATAATCCACAAGGGAATGAATAATTCTGTCTTCAGAGCAGGGTTTGGGTAGTGGGCAGTAAATAAGGCCTGGGGTCACATGCTGGACAAGCAGAGGAAAACAAAATATTGAATAGCTGCTTATTAACTGAGTATCTGTGTACCAAATGAGGGAAGCGTCCTGAGGAAGTATGTGATCATGTAATTAAAGACTATCATAATCCAGATGAACAAAGGGGCTAAATTTAAGTTGCACAGGTAACCTCAATACTGGCATTTCCAGATAAGAGTGCTTAGCTTTGCCATCCCTTAAAGCTCATGTGTCTCTCTGTTATTATCTGCATTTCAGAATGCTGTTTCTGACCACAAAAAACTTGGTAAAAGTTGCATTTGCTTTTATTCTTAGAATTACATTATACACTTTTTTAATAGTCACAAAATAACCAAAGTCCCACACAGTTTTTAGCCCAAGTTAAATTTTCCTTCCTGTTTTAAATGGGGAGAAAATTGCAGGGCTCCTTAATGAGAGTGTATTATATAGTTAGTAGATACGTACACAGGCAAGGCTTCTAGCAATTGGCCAGGGACCAAGATGGATTTCTGGAAAATTCAAGGAGTCTTCATGATGCAACATTGATGAATTCTTGCAGAGCAACATCTGCTAAAGAAGTCCAGCTGTTCATATCATACCCAGATGTTAAACGGCCTCTTCCCCAAACACTATTCTTTCCAGGCTCATATTCCATGCTGGAAAATCTCTGGATTGTGTGGCCTTCTCATATTACAATGCCACGTTCATGAGTTAAAGCTACATTGATTTTTAGAGTTGTCAGTAGTTTTCTATTCTGATGGGTTAAGTCAAGAGGAAATAGGTTTGAGTTTTCTACCACTGTCAATTCCCCTTTGAGAAATGGCTGGGTGCCAGTTCTTGTTTAACTGCAAGAGAGGAAAAGCATTTAGCAGCTGCAAATGTTTCTTCTTTGCTAGATGACACAAGCTCCCCTCAGACTGCTGGAATAAAGCAAATGCTGCTGGGACAGTGCTCTGGATGGCTGAGTGAATCTTGACATTTTATGGTGGTAGTATTGTTTCCTGCAGGGATTTGAATGCATTCCAGCTCTCCCTACAATGCACTGCACCTCTCACTTCAACTGGAACATCTCTGGGACCTCCAGGGACCACCCTTCTGCTGTTTTGTACAGGGCCAAACACACTGTTCTGCAAATAGGTGATCTGGGACATTGATCTCCTCTGCTATGTGGAAGAGGTCAAACCCAGTCGGAATTGTCCTAGGGGCATGGGAGAAGGGTGTGCTGCCCCTCAGCCATTCTCTGCCACTCTGTGGGATCTGCCAGAAGCCCTTCTTTTGGCGCACCCAATGGATCAGGCTCTGTGGGGATGTGTGTGTAGCTGGTATAGTTCCTGGCTGGCCCCGTGGGAATCCTATCAGGGTCAATGCAGCGGTTCTCCTGAGGGGTCCACTTTGTTGCTGCAGCTGTGGGGACTCCACTGGTGGTCGTGTGGCTCAGGAACTGCCCTGCAATGGGTCAGGGAAGGCAAGGCACAGTTGGTGCCCTCTATGGGGCTGCCCCCCACATCACCGGGCTCCCTTCCCTGCCTCACTCTAGGCACCTCCAAATGCTGCCTGGCCCAGAGGAAGTCCAGCTGGCCAGTCCTTCTTCCCTCAGCTGTGGTTTGGGGGTGGGATGCTGTAGCCCAGTATTTGTCCTCAGAGCCGGTGAGTGGAGGAGGGGTGAAGCCTGACTCCACAAGAAGGGCTCTTCAAAGGGCCCTGTTGCAGGGGGTTTATTTCATTGCCGGGAGAAACGAGGCTTCACACAGGTGGCTAGTTGGAAAGTGGTGAGTTTATTGGAGGGAGCGGCATTCCGTGCTGGGGGCTTTCAGTACAGCACTGCCGCGATACAAGATGTTTGACACACCCAGGCGATGTTTAGAGAAGAAGCCCAAAGAGGAAGCCCAACAAACAGGGGCGTGTTAGCACAAATATACTTATGCTGTACTTATTTGCATCTTATACATACTTATATTTTATTTGCAAGCAGCAGCTGATTGGTTACATACTGTTTAGCACTTGTTGATTACGCAGTCCTGCCTCAGTTTCCCCATTTAGTTTTTCACGCATTTATTTTTACACAGATGGGATAAACACTTATACAGCTGGGAACTTGTTCCCAAACACACAGATAACAACAAGGTTATTTTTATAGCTGATGATACCATTACACCCTCTCCTTGAGTTGACTCAGAAGCTTAACTACGCCCCCTAGTGGTTGCCCATCACAATTTTTTCTGGTCCTAACAGGCCCCCACTCCTCTCCCTGAAATGTCAATGCATGAAACGGCATGATGATAATTAACACTTTGCCCTCTTCTACTATCAAATTCTAACCTACAGAGATGTTTTTCTCCCCCCAAAATTGACTGGCTCAGAATGCAAAGAGCTGACGGCATTCCTTTCTTGGAATACACCTTGGGGACTCAACCATGACTGTAACTTCTTGTCTGCAGTGCACGGGCCTGTAATCCACATGGGCTGGCCGACTGTCCAACTGCAGTTCCATAGCTTGCACTGTCCTCCAGAGGAGGGACTGCTCTCTGGCTTTTATGCCTGACAGCTCAATCGAACTAGAGTTAGAGTTTTATAGCGATTATGTGTTAGAGTTTTATAGCGATTATGGACTGAGGCAGGCAGTCCAGAGGAAGAATTAATTTCATGCCCAGAGGTGCTCTTGTTGTGCAGCTGGTGAAGGCAGGGATTGTGTGAGCAAGGGAGTGGAGGAAGAGGGAATGGCTGAATGGGGACATTGTTTCAGCCCTAATCGCCTTGTGGGATCCTTACTGGCACAGAGTTACACCTGCTGAGGATCTGGCCCGTGGTATATCATGCTCTTCACTTGCAGATCTCCCACTTTATAAAGGCGGGGAAGTATCATCATAGACAGAGAAACTGAGGCACAGAACTGTTAAGTGACTTGCCCAATGACCGTCTCTCAAGTCCATGGCAGAACCAGAAATAGAACCCAACCACCCAGACTGTAAGTCTACATAGCAATTGGAGAATGACCCAGGCGTTGGCTAGGGATAGTATCTATGGTGAGGAGAGGTTGAGGCAAACCTATACAATAGAGTTCACCTTACATTTTAAATGTTATAAAGGAAACCCCCAAACATTTGGCAGGAACCATAATATAAAATAACACCAAAAACTTGCTTAGGACAATAATAAACTGTAGGTTTACCCCCACAATACATGGTTTCCTCCCCCCCCCAACAACACGCTCTGTCACCCCAAGAGGGAATCAACTCCTCCTCTTCCTCTTCAAGGCAGGGACAGGCTCTCATGTGTATAGACAGCACCGAGCACAACGGGGCCTTGATCTTGGCTGGAGCCTCCAGGGGCTGCTGCAGGATGATTAATAATCTCACAGTCTTAAATAAGGAGCTCTCTGAAATAGAGCTCTAGATTTTTTTTCACTGGAAAAAAAGGGACATGCTCCCTATTAATGTCACCGTGGTTCTCATGCTGCCTAGGGGCCCAGGGCTTCACCTGCAGCCCTGCCTGTCCTTTGGGACCTGGCAATGCGACATGCACAGCGGGGAGCGGTTTGCGTGGTAACTGGAGCCCACCAGGGCAAGTGGCTGTGGCCGAAAGGAGCTGCCTGCTCCCCGGCCTGAGGCAGGCAGTCCAGAGGAAGAATTAATTTCATGCCCAGAGGTGCTCTTGTTGTGCAGCTGGTGAAGGTAGGGATTGTGTGAGCAAGGGAGTGGAGGAAGAGGGAATGGCTGAATGGGGACATTGTTTCAGCCCTAATCGCCTTGTGGGATCCTTACAGACTGACAACAGCCTAAGAACTTTTTTTGCCTCATTTTCACTCTCCAGGTCACATCCGTCCTGGGACAAGGCCCGTTTCCTTCCTTGATCACTGTGGGGTGTTTATGTGATAGAGATGGGCCTGAATCAACCACCCCCAGCCCTCGGATCTGAACTCAGGGACACTTTGGCTCTGAATCTGACTCTTGTAGCTTGGGTTTATCTCAAGTTCATTTACTGCAAGAGCATAGAGAGAAGTGGAGGACTGGAGGGGGAGGAGGCAAGGGCAGCTTCCAGACCTTAAATAGTTTGGGAGCCCATCAGAGGCTTCCCATATTTATTTAAAGGGATAGCACCCAATTTCTATATACTAAATGTCAAATATACCCCATGGGTATTTTAATACCGAGCTGTGATCATGGGGAACTCTAGCTCCAAGCAGGCATTGCTGCAGATTGGATCTAGATACGACATGCCGGGCCGCATGCTGTATATTCCATGGGCAGTGGTGGATTATCCAATGGGCCCACAGGGCCTGTGCCCAGGGGCCCTGGCAAAATTGGAGGGCACCGGGAAAATGGGTGCCACAGCAGAAATTCGCCATGGCAACAGAATCCTGGTGCTCTGGCAGAAGCCACGGGGCAGGCAGGGGAAGTCCCAGACCCCAGCTGCAGCCTCAGAACTGGAGGAGTTCCAACTCCCTTCCGCAGCCCCGAGGCTGTGGAGGGGGGACAGAGGCTTCTCTGGTCTTGAGGCTACAGTATGGGTTGGAGGCGTGCCAGAAAGGAGCGAATTGGGGTTGGGGCCAGGGCCGGCGACAGGGGGGGTACTACGGGTAGAGCTCTCTCCCGGGACCGGCCCAGCCGCGCCCTGCGCCCCAGCTGGGAACCAGGCTCCTTGGTCCCCCCGCAGCGTCCCCAACCCCTGGTCCCCAGGCCCGGCTCAGCCTCTCCAGGGTCTCTCCGTGGGGCAGTTCTCCAGACCCGGCTGTGCTCGGCCCCAGAGAGCTGTGGGCATTAGGGCACCACGTTCATCTCCATCCCCTTCCCCTGAGCGATCGGAGAGCGAGCGCCACTCCGCGGGGGCGGGAGCCAGCGAGTGGGGCTGGGGAGACCCGAGGCCAGGAGCCAATGGCAGCCCAGCGGGGGGAGGTGGGGCAGCCGCGGAGCACCGAGCCCACCGGAGCCGGGAGCGACGCTGCGGCCGCCGCTGGCACAGGCGAGACACCTGCGGGCAGGGGGGGAAGGAGAACAGGCGGGGCGGGACGGGGGGCCACAAACGATCAGAGTAGGGGCCCCCAAACGATCAGAGTAGGGGCCCCCAAACGATCAGAGTAGGGGGCCCCAAAATTTCTGTCGCCGGCCCTGGTTGGGGCTGTAGTGGGGGGTGCAAAATGGGGCAGGACTTTGGGTGAAATGGAGTCAGGGTCACAGGGGAAAGAGGTAGAATGGGGGGGGGAACAGGTGAAGGGGCAGAATGGAGTGGGGCAGTGGGTGGAACAGGGGGAGGGCTGTGGGGGAAGGGGCATAACAGGGTGGGGCTGTGGATGGGGCTGCAGGTGGAAGAGGAGAACGGGGAGGGGGCAGGACTGCAGGCTGAAGGGGTGGGGCGGGGCCATGGCTAACACATGCTAACTAATGTGCGTTAAACGCCTAGTGAAGACCAAACAATTTATAGCTTTCGCATGAGTTAGCTGGTCAGAATAAATCTATGGTCTTTATCTCAACCTGTTAACATACGTGTGAAAGCTACACATTGGGCTGTCTTCTGTAGTGTTTAACCATGTGTTAAAAGGCTTGTCTACACGGGGGGTTAATGCGCTTCATGAATGTTAAAGTGCACGAATGTGTTGCACAGTAATTGGTCACCTAGACTGTGCTGGTGCACTTTAACACAGTGCAATTTGAAACAGTACTATTGTAAAGCACACCAGGAAACTGCTAGTGAGCACCAGCAGGGTCTACATAAATCAGTTAACATGTAACGTGTTAGTGCAGTTGAGATATTACACCCCTGTGAAATGCATTAGCGCACTGTGTAGACAAGCTCTGAACTAGCATGTGAGCTAGCAAGAGGTAAGAATACACCTGTCTCCTGTAAGAATACTGAAGACATGCCCTGAGACACAGAACTCAGACACCATCAAGTTTTCATATATAGATGTAGATTTTGCACCACAATTGTATCCTCTACCAGGTGGGGAGCTGCTTCTTTTTGACTGTGTGCATGTAAAGCATCTAGCACAATGAGTCCCAGCCTGGTTAAAACTATTGTGAATTTCTATGTAAATGTTGTGTGTCACCCCTGGACTCCTGGGAAGCTGCCAATACAGCCCAGCATAGGTCTCCTGGATTGGGATCTGATCTTCAGAGGTAAATACTCATTCAGAGAACGCCGCTGTGTCCCAGATGCTGGTACTGCAACTAAAAGACAGAGACTCTGTATTTTAAGGTGCATGGTTCACCTTAGTGATGGGCAGCAAGAGGCAGAAGTGTTTTTGACTGCTCCCTGTATCAAGGAAGGGAAGAGGGTTTTTCTTCCTCCCTCCCCCCCATCAAAAAGAAACCCCATCCTTCGGGTACAGCACTTCTTGAGTGTAAGGTCTAGTGCCCCCTAGTGGTGATTGAGGCATCCATACAATATAATCATTTAGGACAAATGAGATATTTTCCTCCATAGGTTTCTTTCTCATTTAATTGCTTTGACAACGTCTGCCGGGTTTTAAGCAGGAGTGGGGCTGAAGCCCTGAGCTGAGACAGGTGCCCCCTGTGAGTCTGAAGTCCTGAGTCCCGGCAGGCGCACCCCAGCTCTAGAACTTCTGAAGATTGTCGAATGTGGCTCGGAGGGCCAATAAGTTCCCCCCTTTTTCCCCCCCGATCTCGTCTGACCTCTTGTTTATCAGAGGCCATTAAAACTTGCCTTGGCTACTGTAGGGTTTTAACGTTAGCTAACACATATAAAAGCACATCTTCCCCAGTGAAGACAGGATCTTAACGGAAGCCTTAATTGCCATGGGAGGATAGGGGCTCAGCAGTGTCTGAAACTCAACCCCCTTTAAGGTGTCTGAAGCAGGGCACCCAAAATCGGGAGTCATGTTTGAAAATTTGGGCTTCAGCCTCTATCCCACGAGCTGAAGAATAAACTCCTGTAGTTAGCAGCTATGGTATCCTCTACCTGTGCACAGACTCCTTAGCAGTCCTTTGGCAGCCGGTCTGCACAATGGCAGGGTTGTGAGGGTTAAATAGCTCTTTTCATTCTGGTCCATGTTTTTGCTGCTGGAGAACAGCACGGAGCTGCACAGGCCTGTCAGATGCTAGGGAGCAAGCAGCAGGGCATTCCCCCGGGGGATTCTGATTGACAGATGAGAGTCGAGAGAGGGCGTTCATGCCCAAGGACTCCAGCCTCTGAGGGAAGGCAAACCTCAGCCACGTGAGCATCAGATGAAATGTGGTTTGCTTGCAGCAGATGAATGAGGCTGGTTCCCAGTTTATCCTAAATAAATAAAGGTAAGGTGAGGGGCTGGCTGGTTCAGGGAAAGATAGGCAGCAAGCCAGGTCTTTAATGTTAAACAGGTCATTAGAACATAAGAACGGCCATACTGGATCAGACCAAAGGTCCATCTCACCTAGTATCCTGTCTTCCGACGGTGACCAGTGCCAGGTGCCCCAGAGTGAATGAACAGAACAGGGAATGATCAAGTGATCCATCCCCTGTCGCCCATTTCCAGCTTCTGGCAAACAGAGGCTAGTGATACCATCCCTGTCCATCCTGGATAACAACCATTGATGGATCTATCCTGCATGACCTTATCTAGCTCTTTTTTGAACCCTATAGTCTTGGGCCTTCACAACATCCTCTGGCAAGGAGTTGACTGTGCGTTGTGTGAAAAAATATTTTCTTTTTGTTTGTTTTAAACCTTCTGCCCATTAATTTCATTTGGTGACCCCTACATTTGGGGTAGTTTGGTCCGCTATTGCGACCTCAGTCCCATTCCCAATAGCCAGGTGTCCACGTCACTAAAATTTCCATTGTTATTGGTCTTAGCAGGCACTCTAGGCAGCGTTCTTAGCAGAGAGGCTAAAGACTGGCTGGCCATGAAGAGTGAACACCCTTCCCACCTCTAAAGATGTCCCTAGTGTGTTTTACTGGTTTGAAGAAATGCATGAAGAAATCACAGTTATGTGATTATGTCTCATAAAACCCGGCTGGCAGCCCCCCCGCCGGTGCGCTTGGCCCCCGGCTGCAGCTCCGGACAGCTCCGCTCCACCGTCGGCTTCAGCCCGCCGCCCGCTGCCTCCTCTTCTCACTATTCCTCCTTCTTCCCTCCTTCTCTCCATCCCCCTTCTCCATCCCTCCCTTCTTCCCTGCTCTCTCCCTCCGTCCGCTGCCTCCTCTCCCTACCTAAGGACTAGTATCAGATGTCAAAGTCTCCGATGAGCGCAGTTTGCACATCAGAGATTTTGACATCTGATACTTGTCCTTAGGTAGCAAGATTCTTCACCTGAGCTCTTGCGAGTCCTGCAAAGAAAGAACCTCCCTCTAGAAAGCAGCTTGGGACCTGCCCCAAAAACGGGACAAAATTGATATTTTTGTCAAAAAGACGGGACGGTCCAAAAATATGTAAAAAACGGGACTGTCCCGTTCAAAACGGGACGTATGGTCAGCCTAGGCATACGGCCAAGTCAGGGACCCCAATTTGGAGGGATGGCTTATCTTTGATTTTCTTGCTGCTTTCCCTTGGAGCTAAAGTGGGCTTTGGCCTAGTATCCCTTGAGTTGATGCAGTTCTACAGCTCTGGGATCCAGATGACCCTGCCTTTGTCTGCTGAGCTGGCTCATGTCATTGGTTGATAGCCCTAACTGAACATTGTAGGAAAAGTTCCTAGGCTGATGCAACCCATAACCATCAGTGAGACTTATGAAAAGGGCGGTACCAGAGCCAGAGTCTGGAAGTAGATGCATATGCAAATAGTAAAGGAAGCTGGCCAGGTAAGGTTCGGTAGCTGGAAGAGACTGAATGATGTAGATCAAATGAATGAATTTGGGCTGTACTCCAGTCTGGTGAGCAATACAAGTGATTTCAATGGTCACTCCCAGTAATAACGCCTGTGCCCAGTAATAACACCTGTTCTTTTCCAGAACATTTTTTTCCCCCAAGCCTGTGGCAACGCTGCCAGAGACAACAATCTTGTGAAATCTCATCAGCCAGGCCAGGTTGAGCCTCTTGTAGTGCCTTGGTGGGAGATCTGCGTGCTGCAGGGTGTGAAACATGTGCCACTACAGAGGCAATTCATCCTCTGTAACCTGCTGGTGAGTGTACATCACAGAATCGTAGGACTGGAAGGGCCCTCAAGAGATCATCTAGTCCAGTCCCCTGCACTCATGGCAGGGCTAACTATTATCTAGACCTGACAGATGTTTGTCTAACCCGCTCTTAAAAATTTCCAGTGATGGAGATTCCACAACCATTTATTCCAGTGCTTAACCACTTAGGAAGTTTTTCCTAATGTCCAACCTAAATCTCCCTTGCTGCAATTTAAGCCCATTGCTTCTTGTCCCAGCCTCAGAGGTTAAGAAGATTTTTTTTTCTCCCTCCTGCTTGTAACAACTTTTTATGTACTTTTTCCTGATCCATGGGGGACCTGAATCTGTTACAGCCAGGAATGGGCCCCTCGTCATTTTGCCAGTCAGGGTGTAAAATGTTTTTGGTGCCCCCGGCCCCAGCAGCAGGGCCGGCGACAGGGTGGGACTACGGGTACAGCTGTACCAGGCCCCAGACTTAAGGGGAGGCCTCTTAAGTCCGGGGCCTGGTACACAGCTGTACGGAAGAGCAGGGAAGGGCGCCCAGGGGAAGGTGCTGGGAGCAGCTTCCCCCACTAGGAGCTCAGACGCCCAACGCTGAGGCTCCGGGAGAGTGGGGGAAGGCTCTGGGTAGGTAGGGGGAGGGGCTCCTCCGGCGGGGGGGAACAGCTCCTGGCCCTCTCCCGCTCTCCCAGAGGCTCAGTTGCGAGCGCCTGAGCTCCCAGTGGGAAAGGCTGCTCCCGGCCCGGCGGCCCCTCCCCCGCCTTCCCAGAGCCTCAGCGTGCTGCGCGGGGCTGCGCGCTCCTCTGGGAGATCAGTGCAGCCTGTTTAGTTCCCGCCTAACCGCCAGCGTGGTAAGGGGGCTGGGGTCGGGCTGGGGGGTGCTTAAAGCACAGGGGGGGCCCAGGGGCAGTCAGGGGGCTGTTGGATGGGGCTCTTGCGCTCCTGCGGCTGGTCACAGCAGCGGCGTCTCCATCGCCAGCCGCAGGGTCTCATGCGGGTCCGGAGGGGAAAGGGCGCGCGGGGGCCGGGGGGGGGGAGCAGCAAGGGCGGCTCGTGCCGCTCCCGGGCTCTTGCTCTCTCGGGCTGCGGCTCGCGCTCCCGCAGGACCCCGCCGGGCACGAGAGCGCAGCGAAGGGCGAGCGTCAGCAGCGGCAATGCTCGGAGGCTCGCACTGCCCCCAGCCGCTGTCAGCTGTGAGGGGGGGGGGGAGAAGCGCCGGCTGGGCTGGGGGGCCCAAACGATCACAGTAGATGACCCCAAAATTTCTGTCGCCGGCCCTGCCCAGCAGCCTGGGGGCAGGTGAGAACAAAAGCTCTGTGGCCCTGCAGTTTAGTACGTCCCTCCCCCACAAAGCTGGTGCCCAGGGTATGTGCCCTGCTCACCCACCCTTAGAATGCTCTGGCTTGGTGCTTTTAGCTCAGGAAGTCCCGGGTATGTTGGCCAGCATGGTAGCTGTTGCAGTTCTCCATCATGGACCACTGGGTGTTAACCGGTGATGGGGGAACATCAAAGGTTCAAATGTTTGTGTCAGGGGAGCATTTTCAGGCAGCTTCTCTGACCCATTTTTAGGTCCCCAGAGTGATGAGGAGAAGGCACCAGGCAAGCAGTGAGTGATGCACCCTGGGACAGTAACAATGGCATTTTTAAAGCTCTTTGCCAGGCTAACAGTACAGCGCTCCCCAGAGCTGTCAGATGCTACAGTCCAGACAGTCAAATACATTCCCACAGGGGATGCTGCATGACAGATAAGATCCCAGAGACGCCCTTTGGACCTGGTCCTTAGGGAAGGTGGACTTCAGCCAGGAGAATGGCAGATGAAACATGCCTCTCCTGCGGCATTCAGATGAGGTGCAGCCCCAATGTCTCCCCACGGCTCAGCCTCCACAAGGAGAGACCTGTTGAATTTGCTTCGGTCTTCACCATTCAATAGGCCAGATTCCTGGGTGCCTATTCCCCCACAATATCAACCCTGCAAAGTCTTGGGCAACACAAGGAGAGATGTGTCATTGATCACTCTGATTTCTTTTGCACCAGATGGGTCCAGTTGCTAGCGACCCAAGCCACGGTACTGGTGACATATACCAGTGACTTGTACTGCTTAGGGGGCTGAATGAAAATGGGGGGAGGGGCCCTGTCTCCAACTTCACAGTGCCTGTTCTCCAGGCCAGCAGTTCATTCTGCCTCCTCCCTCACCTCTGCTCCTCCTGGAGCTGCTGGAGTTCTTCACCCCCCTCGCTCAGGTCTGAGGAGGGCTGAAGTGGGGTCCCCTCTCCCTCTTCTCAGGCCAGGTGTTGTAGGGGGAGGAGCAGAGGAGCCTTCCTTGTTTCCCACAGGAGAGGAGGGGGAACAGAGGAGCCCTGAGCTGTTGGGTGTCCCTCACCCCTTAATTACTTCCACTGGTGAAGAGTGGGGAGAGCTCTGCCTGTTTCCTGCAGCAGCCCTGATCGCCCCTTTAACCGACACGTCCAAAGTGCAGTTCTTCTGTCTATGGGAACTCTGACTGCTGTCTCTCTGCCAGCAGGCTCCATCTCTGCTCTTTCCAGGGCGTCTGACATGAGCACAGTGGAAAAGACATTGGCCCCGCAAACACGCCGTGGTCGGAGAATCAGGGGAGCTTCCTTGTTGGTACGTTGTCATGAGCAATGAAAGCTGTACGGACTACAGGGCCCTTTCTGCCCAGTTTGCCCACTGGCAACCCCATTGTCTTCAGAGGGTCTGCCCCTCTCCACTGCCTGCAACTCTGGCATGTAAAACTATTCCACAGCTGCACTGGCTCTTCAGGGCTAACCAGGGCAAAGCGTTGTTTTAAAAAAGGGTTTCTGAGGGTCTCGGCTGTGACCCAAGAAGCAAGTCTTCCGAGTAAGAAAGTGCATCGGACATCGTTCCAGTCCCAGTCCAGGGGCCTCAATGAATTTTAATGAGGGAAGGGGAGGATGGTCCGGGGCTTAAGATGCAGGGCTATGAAATTGCCATGTGGACGGCTCTGGCTGGAGACCAGGCTCTCAGACCTCCCACAGAGGGTGAGTTTCAGAGACCAGGCCTGAACATCTACCTGGCTCCTTTTCACCTTGCAGCCTGAGCTCTATGGGCTGTAGTCAGCTGACCTGGGCTCAGAGACTCTTTCTCTGGGCCTCAGGTCCTCCTTGGGACAAGGGCATAACACCACTTCCCTAACTCACAGGGGTGTGGTGAGGCCAATATATTAGACTATGAAGGGCTCAGATACTGTAGTAATGGGAGCCATGTAGAACTTGGCTAGAACAACTCCTGCACTTCAAATGAAACATTGTCACCATCTTCGAGACTTCAAACACCAAGGAGAGAGAGGGACTATTTGGGATGGCTCAGCGGGCTACAGATAGAATAATGGACTGAAATTAAGAGAAGGAGGCATGTTGGCTCCCTACCACTGAGATCTGTGAGGGTCAAATAGTTTCCAAAGATGTTGGAGCAGCATTGATTGACGCTTTTAAAATTAGACTAGGGTCACTTAGAAATTCCCTCTCAGAATCGGTCTTGCCCTGGCAGAGATGGACTAGGTGATTTCACAGATCTTTTCTATCTCTGATTTATACCTTTAAATTATTCCTTTAATAAAGATGTCCTAATGGGTCTCTCCATCCAGCATTGCGATAATTGTTTGACCAGCAATAACACTCCGATGCCAGTAGGTGGTGAGCATCAACTAACTTTCAGGGTGAATGCAGAGTTCTGGCCCTCCCAAAGTGCTGTATCTGCTTGGCTTTTAAGGGGTGTGTGTGTTTGTGTGTGTGTTGATTTTAATTTTCAGCCTAGTCACTTCATAGTAAAATCTCCTTGCTCCCCAGCAGAGGGGCTTTCTTAGGTACAAGCCCACCCAAAAACCCAGATCCCAGATATGTGGATGTTGGAATCCAATTCCACACTTTGTGGTTCTACCCCCTCTCATGCTCATTGAAGCGCTCTGGTTATGCCCTGTGAAATCATGCTCCAGGGCCCTTCCCATGCTGTGGGTATTGTGTAGACGGGCAGGATCAGCCTGTGGGACCTATGGAGAAGACACAATCAATATTTGGCTCTGTTCCCCCTCCAGACACTATCTGCCTCTCTACTCCAGTCACTCTGTGTAACAGCCTGATGACACCCAGGTCCCATCACTAACTCCAGTGCTGACTAGGCCGGAAGCTTTCTGCGGAATGAATGGTACGGGGAGGACATGGACAAGCCGGTACCGGGCAGACTGTTGCCAGAAGGACACTGCTTTGGTTATGTTGCTGGTTCCTCTCTCTCCTGAGCAGTGGTAGCTGCCCCAGATACTGTACCCAAAGTCCCACAGACAGAGGACATTGGAAACGGCAGGAAGGATCTCCTGGAAAACCTTAGTCCTCGCTGATATTAGAGTAGCACCTAGAAACCTTGGTGTGGGGTCAGCGGCACATTGTACTGGGTGCTGTACCAGTGCAATGATAAGACAGTCGCTGCACCAGCGAACTTACAAGTGATGCAATATGATGAAAATGGCTGGTGGATCCAGCAAAGAAGAGGTTAGGGAGGACAAAGTAACAGTGAAACAGGCACAAGTAGTGTAATAAGCAGCACTCCAGCTGCCTAGAGACGGGGCCTGGTTTAGAAGACTGAACATGGGACTGGGATCCATGAACACTTTGATTCTTTCTCCGGCTTTACTACTGGCTTGTTTAGCCTTGGGCAAGTTACTTAATATTTTTGGCCTGTATTTCCCCATCCGTAGCATAGAGATGTTCATACCATTACCTGTCTCACTGAGGTGTCCTGAGGACACAACGTTAATATGCTTTGAATACAGAAAGTGCTCAGCATTATTAGCATTTCCCCGCCATGCAAGTGGGCCTGTCTCAGCATTTACCTCGGCAGGGCTGCTGTCCTTTACCGTGACTGCTGGGTGGCAAACTATTCCAGATCAGGACTAGATGGTGGGAGGATGCTGCACTCTGGCCACCTCCCAGGATCCCTTGTGTCTACTCTATCGCGTGCGTTGCCCAGTGGCCCAGCACCTCCTCGAGCCCTAAGACCTGGAAGTTAAGCAACAATTACCGAAAAAATTCAGCTTCATCTTTAAAGTCCAAACAGCAATGACTTGATCAAACGCCTTTTACAAGCTGTAAAAGTGCAGGGCTGGGTCTGCAACAGAGCCAAGCACAAAGCTCTAAGGTCCAGATATTCAGAGGTGTTTAGGCTCCTAACTTCCATTGATTCAGTAGAAGTTAGATCCTTAAAAGGGATTCAGGCTCCTGGGCTTAAGAGCTTTAAATTTCTGCTTTTTACTAATCCTGGGGCTGAATCAGGCCCTTGCCTCCTGCAGCATAAGTTAGAGCAGCCTTGTGGCTACTCTAAATTATGTCTGCTGGAATAGTCTCTGGGAGCCTACTCCCCTGGCCCAGGGTCACTGCAATACAGTGAAACCTCAATTTAACGGACTAATTCGGGTGAGGGGGTGTCCGTTAAATCCGAAAGTCCGTTATTTAATAATTTTTTTAAATTATTAAATAACAGGACTTTCGGATTTAACGGACACCCCCCTGGCCCGAATTAGTCCGTTATATCAAGGTTTTACCGTCAACCCGCCCGCCCGGGTCCCGGCTGCTGGGACCCGGCGGCAGTTAGCAGCCCGCCCGCCGGGGTCCCCGGCTGCTGGGACCAGGGCGGGAGCTGTCAGCCCGCCTGCCCCCGGCTCAAACCACGGCGGCCGCTGCGAGCGGGCAGAGAGCCCGCAGGGTCCCGGCTCCCGGGACCCTCCAAGGAGGGTGAATGGTGCTGGGAGCCGGGCAGCAGCCCGCCCCCGGCTCAAATGGCGGCGGCTGCGGCGCGCGGGCTCAGAGCCCGCAGGGTCCCGGCTCCCGGGACCCTCCAAGGAGGGTGACCGCTGCCGGGGGCCAGGCGGCAGCCCGCCCCCGGCTCAAACCGCGGCGGCTGCCGCGCGCGCGGGCTGACAGCCGGAGGGTCCCGGCTCCCGGGACCCTCCAAGGAGGGTGAACGCTGCCGGGGGCCAAGCGGCAGCCCGCCCCCGGCTCAAACCGCGGCGGCTGCCGCGCACGCGGGCTGACAGCCGCAGGGTCCCGGCTCCCGGGACCCTCCACATAGCCAGCATGTTGACGGGGGCCGGGCAGCAGCCCGCCCCCTGGCTCAAACCCCGGTGGAACCCTCCACAAACGGATTTCGGATGCATCAGACTTTCTGAAAAAAATTGTCCGTTGCATCCGAAGTCCGTTAAATGGAGGTCCGTTAAATCGAGGTTTCACTGTACAGTGATTTTCAAACTTTTTTTTTTCTGGCGACCCAGTTGAAGAAAATTGTTGATGCCTGCAACCCAATATCACTGAGGCTGAAGGGTTCAGGGGGCAGGAAGGGGCTCCGGGTTGGGGGGGGGGCTCAGGGCTGGGGATGGAGATTGGGGTATGGCGTTGGAGAATGGACTTACCTCGGGTGGTTCCCGGTCAGTGGCACAAGGGGAGTGCTAAGGGAGTCTTCCTGTCTCTCCCAGCACTGCAGACCGTGCTGTACCCTGGAAGCAGCCAGCAGCAGGTCCGGCTCCTAGGCGAAGGCACACAAGTGGCTCCATGCGGCTTTCGCCAACAGGCACCATGTGCGGAGCTAGTGCTCGGGGTTGGGGGCAGTGCGTGGAGCCTTGTGCCACCCCTCCCACCCCCCCGTCTAGGAGCCGGACCCCCTGCTGGGCGCTTCCAGAGCACAGCGGTGTCAGGACAGGTAGGGACTAGCCTACCTTAGCCTGGCAGCACCGCTGATGGGACTTTTTAATGGCCCAGTCGGCGGGGCTGACCAGAGCCGCTGCGACCCAGTGCCTGACATTCCCTGACCCGTTTGAAAACCACGGCTGTAATACATCGCACTCTGGCTCACAAGGTCCAGCCCCTCCTGCCTGCCCCGACGTCTCCCCTATGCCAGAGGAGGGGGGCAGGTGGGATCAAGCAGGCTATGCCAGCTGTTCAGCAGCTGAGCCGGGGAATCTTCCACTACCTGTTTAAAGCTAATTCTAGGCCTTTGCTTGTGGTGCAGGAGCAGGTCAAAGGGGACTCAACCAAGCAGAAGATCTGGCTCCGAATGGTTCGTGGCTTTCTGTAATGATGGCCGGGGCTCTGGATTTGTTCATCCATGTGCGTGCCCCCCCCTTCCCCCGCAGCAGGACAGTTTGGATCCACATTCAGGTCCAAGTTAGCACTTACCAGTAGAGCTGTGTGGGTCCCTGTCCTCGTGCACTAACGGATGGCTTATATGCTGAGGTAATGTCTGCTGGCTGGGCCGCGCCTGTACTCGCTCGGATTCCTGTGTCATGAAAGGCTCTAACCCTGCGCTTTGCTCACAGAACCACAGGGCAGCATGCCTTAGGTGGGTCTGAGCTGGCTGTCTGGTGGGCTAGGCCATCTCCGGGCAAGGAGTTTCCTCTCACGGGAGTAGCGGAGAGAGGAATGGGCTCCATGGTCTCTGGATACAGTTCTCCAGATGCTGCTATCAGAGCAGGCTGAGCCTTCTGCGAGCCGAGGACTCTTTCCCTCCTGCTCGGGTGGGTTACACAGAGCTTGCACCAGAGGAGCGGAGCTGCTGTGTGGCCGCATTAGTCTGTGTTTCTCCAATGAATGCTCTTTAATTATGACAAATAAATAAACAGAATTGCAGACAGGAAGGGACACTAACTAGGTCAAAAAGCAGGTCAGCACACAGGCTGTAGACAGGGCCCAGCATGCTGGCATGAAGCCATGTGCTGCCGAAAACAGGGAAGTGTGGGATTTAAATGGCCATGACATCTAGGGGAATAGGGCAAGAATCTTGCTGCATGGGCTCCCCAAACAGTCCTCTCCCCCCCATGCGTTAAAGGAGAGCTGCTGGCCCTGAGGGAGTGGGAAGTTCCCTCATGCTCTTGCCCCTGGAGGGCATGTGGATGCCCCTTGGAGGGCATGTGGATGCCCACACGCTACAAGGCAGTGCTGTGCTCCTGCTTATTTAATCACATCGCACCAACAGGGTATGGGGGCTTCACTAGTAAGTGTGAACAAAGGGCGCCAGCCCCCAGAAGGCTCCTGTTCAAATTGACAATGTGCAGGGGAAGGGCTGGGATGGAAGTTCATGACAAGTCAGGGAGAGGGGCTAGGAGCTGACCCATGGCTTGCTGGTGCTGTTTACCTTTCTCTGTGAGGGTAGAAAGATTATTAGCCTCTTGGAAGACATTTGAAAGGGACTTGAAGGAGGAGGGAGTGGCCCAATGGAAGATACTTAAGCAGCCTGAAGGTAGAGGGAGTTTTCTAGTCTGGATACCGGGGGGATGATTCTTGACTTATTTGTACCCTAGGTTGTGATAACACATTGGGATTAGGCATCCCCTTCTCTGCCCAATGCACAGAAGCTGAGTCTGTTACAGCCTCACCTAGACCTTTAGCTCAGGGTGTAGAGACTCATGTGGTTAGCTCCAGAGGTCCTTGGTATGGGCCACGGTTGCAGGTGTCACACAGTTCCTTACCTGTGCAAAGCAAGCGTAGACTGCTCCCCCTCTGACCTGGCAGGGTTTGGCACCCACTCCACACAGGTGTCGAACTCTGGTCCTTTGTATTGAAGAGGAGGGCAGCTACAATCTTCTCCCATTTCCTGCCAGTGCAGTGCAACCTTCTAGTTCTTGGTGAGAGGTCTCAGTTGGGCTCAGTTTGGGAGCTCCAGAGTTAAAGTAAACGAGTCCATCTGCTGTGAACATATGCAGCCACGTTTATCCTTTCAGAGCTGCTGGAGCAGGCTTGTGTTGAGAATGAGCTCCAGAGACGTGTCCATTCCAAGCGGCCTGGGGTCTACTTGGTAAATGGCTGAATTCACTGGCGAAATGCATTTCCTGAATGGACTGGAAGCTTAGTAGGTTTCATGGATAAGGATTAGACTTTGATGTGA
Organism: Sternotherus odoratus; assembly: GCA_032164245.1. Classification (NCBI taxonomy): domain Eukaryota; kingdom Metazoa; phylum Chordata; order Testudines; family Kinosternidae; genus Sternotherus; species Sternotherus odoratus. Next base: position 291,386,116 of record JAVMKO010000001.1, on the reverse strand, counting down.
ATAAGAAGAGCACCTACAGCCAGTTACACCAAACAGCACAAAAATAAGGGACTATCAAGCCTTTTGCTTCAGGGCCTAAACTGGTCATCAGTTGGGGGTCAGGAAAATCCCTACTATTTTGCTATTTACAGTTGGAGTGATGTGTGTGGACTGGGGTGGGGTAGGGTGAGGGAGAATATGCCACCTTCTAAAACACTGTCAAACAAGATACCAGACTTCTAGGTGGATCTCTTCCAGTGTGGCCACTCTTACATCCTGCAGCCTGGAAGGGTTTTATGGCTTGTCATTAGATGCAAGCAATGAAGGAAAATCTGATTTTTTTCCTTCACGTAAGTTAGAGTGGAAAAGACCCGTTAAATCACATTGTCCATCTTATAACCCAGACCAGCACCTAAGCCCTCTGCTCTGAAGAGCTCACAGTCCAAGACTAAATGTAGTGAGTGGATGTGTCAATCAGAAGGAACAAAGGAGAGAGAGGATACCGGGAACAGTGATAAGAACAAGTGTTTACAAAGGCCAGTTGTGTGCACAGCTAGATGGCTTGAATTCATGTTGCTACCCACCTAGCTGTCTTTTACCAGTTAGCAATTAACTTTGGGCATCATGACAGACGGGTTGAGAAGAGAGATTAAAAGGAGAACAGGATAGTGTCTTTAAGGACTTATGGGATAAGCACAAAGATGTTTATGGGAGAGATGGACAAATAGGTGAGGGTGGCAGGTATAGCTGATGGACTAGTGGTGATGGGGGTTGACATAAGATAGAAGGATCAGTAAGTAAGGAGAGGTGAAATTGTAAAGGACCTTCAAGGTAAGGACCAGAAAGCCTGTATTTGCTGGAGAAAGGGGAGCCTGGTAGCCAGCCAATAGAGGACGGAGGGTCAGTAGAGAGGGTCACAGGTCAAGAAGATCTTATCATTAAATCTCAAATGGGCATGAGATGGATGTTGGGGAGGCCAGGGAGGGGAAGGCTGAAGGCCTGGAAGAGATGCTCTGCACAGCGGTGACTGAGAGAAGGCCAGTTATATTAGAAAGGAAGAAGTGGCAAGAGCAGGCTGTGCAGGTCTAGAGCGGGTGGAGGCCAAGATGGCGCCCAGATTACAGACCTGAGGATGGCGGTGTTAGAGACTGAGGTAGGGTGGAGGGGGAGGAGTAAGCCAGGCCCACATTACAGTAGGTTGCCATGTCTGAGTGTGGTCGCCAATTAGTGCACAACACATTAGGGAGCTTTAGAAATCACACCGCAGGGTGCACATTGTCCGTGTATGGACATATGCACATTGTCAGCCCATGCGTCATGCTGGGGTAAAACTGGGCCAGTTTGAGTGAGTGGCACTCTGAGCCTGTGCGCCAGGTCAACACGACTGGAGCAGGGAGCCGGGCCCCAACTTGTGGGACAGGAGGTGCTGGGATGGGGTAAAGTTACCCTAGTTCAAGTTCCCAAGTGGAGGACATTGCTGGGAGAAGGGGGTTACAGCTCTCCAGCGACCCAGCTCTGAAGGCAGTGTCGCCACCAGCAGCAGCGCCATACCACGCCACCCTTACTTCTGCGCTGTTGCTGGTGGCAGCACTGCCTTCAGAGCTGGAGCCACTGCTCTCTGCTGCCCCGCTCAAAATCCAGGTTTCTAAAATCTGCTGGGTTGGAGATCAAAGGACCAAAAAAGAGGTTGTGTCCAGGAAAACCCTGTCGTATGGTACCCCTGTGGATGTGGGGTGAGTTCGGGGCACACTTTCTCTTAACGTCCAGCCTCCTCTCAGTGTTCTTGAACCCTTCGTATTTTTAAAAGTGTGTGAGGCCTTTGTTTCAGATTTGCCCTGGGCCCTCTGCAGATCTCTCTGTGGCCCTGAATGGAGCAAGAAAAATGGGGGGAGGTGAACAACAAGGGAAGGGCAGAGCCTTAAAAATGAGGGCAAGGAATCTGAAATCTTTCTGTGAAGAGACAAACTGAGTCAGGGAGGGGATGTGAGGGTCAGAGGCAGGAGAACCAGGAATGGCCAGTTGGGGGAGACAGGCCTTGCAGGAGAAGTGAGGCAGCAGGGAGACCAGCTGGAATGAATATTGAAAAGAGATACATACACCTGGGAAGGAAGAGTTCTCTAGTGACTGGTTTGAGAGCAGCTACAGTAGGCAGGAGAAGGAAGAGGCTGAAGGAAAAGAGGGCAAGGTGCTGAGAGCAGGCACCTAGAGGGATTTGGAGTGCAAGGAAAGGAGGGGGCTGGAGTGAGAGTGGGGTCCAGTGGATAGGAGACTCCACAGCAGGCAAGGGAAGGAGCTAGAGGAGAGAGCTGAGTGGTGTTCTCCCCACTTTACAGATGGGAAAACTGAGGTGCAGAGGGATTTTTGCCCAAGGTCACCTAGTGGAGAATGGAACTGAACTGTGATGTCCAGTGCCTTAATCACAAGACCATCCATCCTATCTAGTCAGCTCTTTGTGGAATACTTTCTATCGCCCACATGAGCTTATGGATCCCTATAAATAACCACACTGGAGTGATCCCGCTGGTGGCTGAATGGCAAAGGATGAATGTGTGGAGATTCTCAGTGGTATAAGCTCACTCCCTGGAGCGACATTTTAGGGGGCTGACAGCAAGAAGGAGCTATGCTTAAATAAAGGCAAAGGAATTTCTGCCCCGTGATCTCTCTGCTGAAGGTCCCATCTGCCCCAGGGCTTTATAGCAGAACATTGTACAAAAACACCAAACGGGCTGTGAGCAATGGGGATAAAATCCTCCCCCAGTCTCCTGGTGTTCCACTTCGGAAAGGGACCCGATGGAGGTCAGTTGGGTTCTCTTTTCATTATGTGTTGGCAAGGAATTATCTACTGCAGGCAAAAGCTCTGCTGTGAATGTTACTGTCTCTGTAGCTGAACTGCCTTATGCCAGGTGGTGTTTACACTGAGGGTGGGATTTTAATAATATGGTGACAAGGAGCCCTCAGAGCACTGAACCGGGCCTGGTGGCTAGCAGCAATGGGTGTGGTGAGCGCACAATGCTGGCTAGTACCACTAGGCCCAGTGGAGATACACTTGCAGCCCGTGCAGACCTATAGTTTCCGCTGTGAGCCAGAGCCTCAGATCGCTGCTTGGTCACAAGGGCCATTGATTTCAATAGATGTTCACCTGAGTAAAGACCCCGGCCTGCAGGACTGAGCCCGTCTGCTTTGTCTCCATGGATCGCTGAAAGCTCGGTGAAGAAATGGAGCTCTGCCATTTTGGGGGTGGGAGCTGAATGTCTAGCCATTTCTGCAGGGGCCAGGCTAGGTGGGGGGGGGGAGGGGAAGGGGAACTGCCCCGCAACAGAAGAAATTACGGGCCTGATTCTCAATTCCTCCATTCCTGTGCTGTGGGGAGGGTCTCTAAACCACCGTATCAAATTCTGGGGCCATGAAGGAGACCTGCCTGTCAGCCCCCCCGCAGTGTAAATTAGAGCAGCCATAGGGTGTCTCTAACTTCAGCCCTACTCCTCATGGGCACTGAGCTATGGACAATACCCAGGTGCCTTGCATTCCAGACATGCCCCAATCCTCTTATGCAAAGGGCTATGAGCCAGGGCATTGTGAAGCCCTTATGCCAGGTCTGAACCAGACAGCGAGGCCGTCTGCATCAGAGTTATTCTTCGGGGGGGTGGGCATTTACATCCCCTTTAAAGCCCCCTTATATGGTCAGATCTGACTTAAAGAGCCATGGTGTAACCGAGGATATGTTTACACTGCAATTAGATACCCAGGGTTGGACTGTGCCAGGTGATTTGGGCTCTTGGGACTTGGGCTAAGGGGCTGTTTGATTGTGATGTAGACATTCAGGCTCAGGCTGGAGTCCAGGCTCCAGGACCCAGGGGGTGGGGGTGGGCCTGCAGCCTGAATGTCTACACTGCAATTAAAACAACCCCTTAGCCTGAGACCATGAGTGTGAGTCAGCTGGCCAGCTGGTGTCTAACTGCAGCGTAGACATACTCTTGGACTCCAGTCTTGTGTGTATGGGGAGTGAGGGGCTTGATCCTGCTCTTATTGAGGTCAATGGCAAAACTCCAACTGACTTCAATCGGAGTAAAATCAGGTCCTAAACAAGGGGAGTTTCTTGTTCCCTGTATGGGAATAATCTACAGATGACACTTTGGTTAGTCTCCCTTGTGATTTAGTGGATCTTGTCATTGGGTGTTTACCAAGCACCAAAATAACTTTATTTGTGAGTCTCAGGGTGTACGTACCTTCTCCCCTATGCGCCAGATGATGCTTCTCCAAGGTGAATAGGGCAACCGAGGAATTAAAGCATGCAGTCCTCACCCTGGCACAATTTAGCACCAGCCCAGTATTCCTGGGAGCAATATCTCAACAGATGGGATTTCTTCGCTAGGAAGCATCAGCATGTGGGTTTATCAGGGAGATGGTAGCTCCAAAAGAGAAGGCGAGTGCTACGTTTTACATCCAAGAGGCATTTGTGATTCACATCAGCACTGGATTTCTGTTTTCTTGGCTTCTATGTAATAAAGGTAAGAGACACATGGAGAAACTCATGCCTAAGGCTGAGGAGCAAAACTCCCAGGTGTATTTAAATCTCCCTGCAGGGAGCCATTCCGCTGGAGCCCAGAGAGTCTGCCCGATCATATTTTGAACATCTGCACTCACTCCTGTGAGTGGAACCTCAAGTGGGTGGGGCTTATTTTATGGGTGGAGCATGGAGGAGTACCGCCACGTCCCCCAAGCCAGAATTTGACCCCTGGTCTCATGGTGAATGCAGAGGCGATGTGGGTTCTGCTTCTGGCTCTATTCCAGGCTTCAAGTCTGACCACGTGACTTGTAATAGACTAGCAGAAACTCTCCCATAAAAAGCATGCATTGAACAATTCCGAATGACAAATATATTAACATGGTGATGTGTTTGCAGACAAGGCCATGAATGGGGACAGAGGCTCAGGCTGACAGATAAATGGCTCACATTTGTGTGTGTGTGTGTACGTACGCACGCGCTGCAGACAAAAGGGATAGTAGCAGTCTTATTTCGTTATCAGTTGCCAGCCCTTGAGCTGCCTTTTACTAAGCTGTTATGTAACTCTGGGTGCCTGACCTCCTATAGCCAAGGCTGCTGAAGCTTTATCCTGAACAAGCCAAATGGCTTGCTAATTAAACACGTGCCATGTAAGACTGTAATTACACATACATTAAGAGTTAATGTTAAGATTAATCAATTACATTGCATGCTCGGATACATGCACCCTAGATAGCCCACAGATTGAAAGGCACTCCTCACACTCCTTGCCTGTACGCAACTGCCCCATTTTTAAGTCTAGGGGTCTTTGGCTGGAAGTAGAAATACTCTTCCTCTGTGTCCCTACTGTCTCTGTGTCCTATAAACAGAAAGGCTTATACTGTCACTGCTGCAGATTTAGACCTGTGTGACCGTGAGATTTACTGAAGTAAAGCATCAGCTGATGTATCTCTATACACTCATTAAAGGAATTATTTTCCACTGACATTCAATCCATGTCTGTGCAGAAAAAAGGGGAGCTGGTTTGTTTCGCACAACTATTATGAATGAAGACCACTCCAGCCAGGTTCCCAGCAGACAAGGGACACTGTCTCCGTTGGGGAATCCACTTTATCTGGTGCTTATGTCTAGGGGGGAAGGGCACACGGCCTAGGAGCCCAAAGAGTTCTCTTAGTTCCTGAATTTCTCCATCATGCCTGAAATGAAAAAACTGATGCTAAATGGTGGTGGGTGAAAGTAGGTCAGAAGATTAGTAAATGAAGAGGAGTTATATTATTAATTGAATAATCGTAACTTACATTAAAATAGCAATTCTTTTGTTCCAAAGGAATTCAAAGCACTTGTCGTAACACATGAGCAGGAATTCACTAGCCACTGAAATGCAGCCACCTCTGTGGTGGGATGCAGCAGCTGACAGCACAGAACGGTGCTGCACAGGTTTAGGACAGGAAATGAAGATGATTCCCCTCCCCAAATGACTCTATAAAGTGATCTTGGTCTGCAGACTATAATGACCCAAATGGAACATTTAAAACCAAAATGTGTGTAGAAAGTGCTAGATTATCAGCCCTGGAGACTAAGGCTCATAAGGATGTTCTAGGCCCAGGTCATGTAAGATTCCCCTACCCTAGACAGCCTTACTGGTTCATTTACATTCTCTTCGGGAGAAGCCACCTTTAGAGGTGAGAGGGTTGTTGTTCAGTCTCCATAACTCATTCAATCCCTGGTCTCTCTACTCAGACATCTAAAACAGGAACTAACTAGTGAGTTTTGTAACAGACACCCACCCCCTGGGAAATGGCCTGAGGCTGCCAAACTGGCATTATTACCCTGTTTCCCCGAAAGTAAGACATCCCCCGAAAATAAGACGTACTTCAAGTTTTGCCTCTTGCTGTAATATAATGTAATGTAATTTTGGGAGCAAAAATTAATATAAGACACTGTCTTATTTTCGGGGAAACACGGTAGTGCTTGTTAAGATTAACTGGAGATACCTCTAATTTCTTACACTGTGAAAGGTGCATCACTGTAGCACCCTCCCACTTTGCAGGGTACTAGCACCCAAAAATCTACACAGCAATGAAACAACCCAAGCCAGCTGGCATAGGTCAGCCTTCACTATGTAGCCATACCCAGAGTGAGTCTGTGGCAAACCCAGATCTCGCTCTCAGATTATTTCTAAGCTCCCCCTCCCCCATTACCATAGTAAGTGAGCACCTCATAAACCCAGAGGTATTTATTCTTACAACATCGCTGTGGGTCGGGAAGTGCTTTTCCCCCCATTGTACAGATGAGGAACTGAGGTGCAGAAAGACAAAGTGACTTGGCTGAGGGTCACACAAGAAGTCTGTGGCAAAGCAGAGACTCCAATCCAGGCTGCCCAAGGCCTAAGCAAGTCCTCTTACTACTAGGCCATCATTCCTCTCTGATTTTCTGTCCATTGCTTTAAGCCAGTGCTTCTCAATTTTTTTCCGTCGTGCCCCCCCTAGGGGGAAGAAAACATTTCGCGCCCCCCCGCTCCTCTCCGCCCCTCGCCGGCGCCGCCCCTGCCGGGCGCCAGCCTATATCTAGGGCGCAGCGGCCCGGCGCGCCCGGCCAGGATGGCAGGCGGGAGGCGGGGGCGCCTCGCCCGGGGGATGCGCGCCCGGCCGGCCGGCCGGTGACTGAGCGCGGCTCTGCGCCGAGCCGTGCGCTGCGCGGGGCCCGCGGACGGGCTGGCGGGGCGATGCTGCCGTGGTGGCGGAGCCGCAGCAGCCCAGCAAGCCGCAGGGCTATGCGGTGAGGCTGCGCCGCGCCGCGCCGCGCTCGGCTCGCTGGCCCGCGCCTGCCCCGAGCGCGCGCTGCCCCGCGTGGGCAGCATATTCCGCTCCAAGCGGCGCATGGCGCAACGAGCCCCCCTTTACGGAGCCTCGCGCCCCCCCTGGGGGGCGCGCCCCACTATTTGAGAAACACTGCTTTAAGCACAAGGCCACCTTCCCTGCAGCAGCAGGAGCTTCTGCCTTTCAGAAATCTTTTCTAGTCAACATCCTCCATGCACTAGGCCAAACTCAACTTAGATCAACAGTTACCACTAAGATGAATTTGGCTTAGATCAGTTTGCCTCTGGATCTGCTCCAGGAAGTTTGCCTCTATAGCTTGTTGATCTGCTAATTGTTGAGCGAGCCAGCCATCTCAGCACTGGCTATATACTATACTGAGCCCAGTGATTCTACTATCTACTTCACCTAAAGCATTTCAGAGACTAAACTCTTGTGTCACAGGTGGAGAACAGGAGGGACTGAGGTGCTCTCAGTGCCCCAGGCTCCTGCAATAGCAAGGAATTGATTAGGTGAGATTAGGTTTGGGAGGGTGAGCAGCATGGCAGACTTACAAAAGCTTTCTGCCGCCTGTCGAGTGAGGGGAAAAAAGCAGCTTCTCCAGGCCATCTGCTGCTGCTCTCTGGGCCCCACATGAACACTATAAATTGGACACGAAGGGATTTGTTGTAATTGTCTGGCACATTTTCATTTCTTTAACTGAATTTACATCCCCTAGCACTTTATTATTGCTGTGACAGTAGTTCCTAGATTTGAAGCGGGCTGACATTCTGCTAGGTGCTGTATCATGCACAGTAAGGGACAGTCTCTGCCCTGAAGGACTTATTGTCTGTACACTCAAGACATTCAGAGACATAGGCACCGAGTTTCTAATCTGCCCGGGGGGTGGGGGTGCTTCCCCCTGGCTCCGCCCAGGCCCTGCCCCCACTCCACCCCTTCCTCCAATTCTCCACCCTGCTCTGCTTCTTCCTGCCCCATCCCTCTTCTTCCCTGCCCTGTTCTGCCCCCTCCCCTGAGTGTGCTGTGCCCTTGCTCCTCCCCCTCCTTCAGTGCCTCCTGAGGGGAGGTGGGAGGAAGAGGCACTGATTGGCAGCGCCCACCAGAGGGAAGGAGGTGCTGGGGGCTGCTGGGGGGTGCTCAACATTCACCATTTTTTCCCCGGGGTTGCTCCAGAGCGGAGACGGGCACAGAGACGGGCACAGAGACGACTTACCCAGGGTTACACAAGTCTGTGGCAGATCTGGGACTAGAACTCACGTCTCTCTTAGACTGTGCTGCCTTTTATCTCTCATTCAGTTTTGGAAGGTGAACCCCTGCATCCGACGGGCCTGTAATGTCGGCCTCCATCGCCCATTTGGTAAATTCTCAAACATGCACCTTTGTGCTTTCTCCCTGGCTGCTCTTCATGCTTGGGAAACCGCCCCCTAAACATCAGCAGAGCTACCTCATTGTCCTCCTTGACATCCCTCCTCAAAACTCTCCTTTGCCAGGGTGCCCTCAGAAGTTTGACCACTGGCTTCTGGTGTGCTGAGACCCTGCCTGGCATGCTGACCATGGTACTCCCCCCTTTCCTCCCCCCCCCCCCCCCCCCATCAGACTGTCGGTATATATTTGTTATCTCTTGTCTTCTCCCTAGATTGTCAGGTGTCTGGGGCAGGGACTGTTTTTTATGTCTGTGTTTGTACAGCCACTGGGACTCCTAGGCCTGATGGTAATACAAACCCATAATAACACTCATTTTACACATGCACAGAGAGGGTCAGAAGGAAGCATAGGCTCCGACTTCTACTTTTCCCCAGGGGTGCTCCACCCCCGCTCTGCCCCGAGGCTCCGCCCCGCTCTGCCCCTTCCCCCAAGGCCCCTCCCTCACTCCACTTCTTCTCGCCCCCCACTCTGCCCCCTCCCTTGCCCTCCCACCACTCTCTGCTCTACACCCTCCCCACAATCCCCTTCCCAAGCTGCCAAACAGCTGTTTGGTGGTGCCCCCGATTAGTTGATTAGTTGGCACCGACGAACAGCTGTGGCTGGTGGATGCTGAACACCCCCTATTTTTTCCCGTGGGTGCATCAGCGCCAGAGTCGGCGCTGATGGAAAGTAACCTTAGGTGCCGCAGAAAATTTCTGGCAGAACTGCGGTAGGCTCAAAGGGATAAACTGCTAAATCCTGACTCCCAACCCTCCTCTTCTCTCCACTGGGCAGTATTCTTCCTTTTCCATATTCCATGCTGCTCCCTTTTGAACTCAATCTGACAGATGTGGATGGCAGCTCCAAGTAAACAGTGCAGTGACTCGTAGCCCGCCGTTGACAGCCCTCTGCACAGCTGCTGACAGCTGGAACAGAACGGTGGATTTCGTAACCGGTGCCATGCTTGTCAGGTGAACTTGACAGCCTTACTTCACCCCAACCACCTCCTTGTTGTTCTCCTAGTGCACCGAAGGACTGTGGTAAATCTCCATACATAGATGCAACCTAGAGAACTTCCATACAAGCAGACGGCCAGGAGTCCAGAGCAAAATAGAAATTCCTGTTGTGAATGAGTCATGCTACATATGCAAGTGCAGCATGAATACGTTTGGAAAATCAGTCAATCATTATTGCTGCCGATCCTCTAGTGGTGCTGGGGGAGGGGGAAATATTTTGTGTTTGGGGATTTTTTGTTTTGATTGGGAAGCCTTAGCTGACGGGCTGTGTGCAGGCTCCCCTGCCTCGGCCCAGCAGCCGTTTCCTTCTGTTCCAGTCAGGAGCTGGGCGGTTCGTGAATCAAAGCATCACAGGAGCAAAAGCTGCAAAAGATCTTCTAGTCAGCCAGCCCATGCCGCTGCCAGTGCAGAATTGCTCCGTAGAGGCTGTTTGGTTTTTTTCCGGGCTTTGCCTAGTTCAGTTTTAAGTGTCCCCTGCAGTAGGACTGTCACCACATTGCTATCACAGCGATGGGTGCAGTATAGGAACTAGAACAGAAATCTCTTGGAGAGATTAGTCAGCATTATTATTACTCTAACACATAAAGTTCCTAAGGGCAGGTCTACACTACCCGCCGAATCGGTGAGTAGCAATCGATCTATTGGGGATCAATTTATCATGTCTAGTCTAGACGCAATCAATCAATGCCCTGAGCGCTCTCCCATCAGCTCTGGTACCACTGTGAGGTGCAGGCAGAGTCGATGGGGGTGCGGCAGCAGTTGACTCACCGCCATCAAGATGCCAAGGTAAGTCGACTTAAGTATGCCGACTTCAGTATGCTATTCCCGTAGCTGAAGTTGCATATCTTAGGTCGTTCCCTGCCCCCAAGTGTAGACCAGGGCTAAGTGAGATTGGAGACTTACCACGTTAGGCACATACTAAGGTCCGGTCTACACTACAGACCTATAGTGAGATAACTATGGTGCTCAGGGGTGTGAAAAATCCACCCCCTGAGCGATGAATTATACCGACCTAACCCCTGTGTAGACAGTGATCTGTCGGTGCAGGAGCTTCTCCCGCTGACATAGCTACCGCCTTTCGAGGAGGTGGAGTAACTACACCAATGGGCGAGCTCTCTCCCATCAGCATAAAGCATCTTCACTAAAGTACTACAATGGTGCAGCTGCACCAATGAAATATTTTAAGTGTAGACATGCCCTCAGAGGCAGTCCCTGCCCCCAAAAGGATAGAACAGCAGATGGACACAGCCAGAGCAGCACAAGGAAACTAAGGGGCTCTCTACACTGCAATAAAAGACCCACAGCACAGCAATGGCTGGCCCACTCAACTGGGTTTGGCTTGCAGGGCTTGGACTGTGGAGCTACTAACCCCGTGATGGGGGAGGGTTTTACAGCCCAGGCTCCGGCCTCAGCCCAAACATTTACACTGTAAGTTTTAGTCCTTCAGGCTGCAGTCCAAGTCCCACTAGCATAAGTCAGTTGACCCAGGCTCTGAGACTCAGTGGCATGGGGTTTTTATTGCAGTGTAGACGAACCCAACTGAGACAGAACTGGTCGCATGATAGGCAGTGGTCTCAGCACACCTCCTGGTCACCCAGTGAACAGATTTCACTCTGGATCTGGAAGTTTCTCTTGACTCACCCTGTCTGTCGGGGATTAGGATATGAGCAACAAGTGAATCACAGAAGCTGTTAATACTTTATCACCGGTATGAACCCAAGTCTCTAAAGGGGAAAGGTTAATATAGTAAATCAACCACCTAACTTGCAAAGGAGCTACGTATTTAGGTTTTTTGCTATATGTCTAGGGCCAATTTTAAAAAAATACCATTGTTCTCCATTTCCCCTTGCACTCACCAGCACATTAGTTGCATCTGACTGAAAACACAGACTCACTATTCCTCCCCAAAGAGGTCTAAAAATTAAATACGACTTCTGCCATTGTAGCACACTAGTAAAACTGCCTGGACTGAACGAAATACCAGGGCATTTTACTCACATAAGGTTAAAGCCTATAAAATATAAATCTACCTCTGCCATCAAAACACAGACTACAACCCGTTTTTATCCTCTCTTTGTTTAATCTTCCATTCTTTGGGAAGATAACAAACCATCCCCGGTACAGCATCAGAGGCTGCTGTCTGCAATCGCAGAAATCCTAAGCGTTTCTAATCCTAGACTGTTTTTCCTTGGGAGTTTATTTCTTTAAATAGAAAGGTTTAAATTGGATGGACTGATACAATCCTTCATCTCTGTGCCAGCCCCTAATCATTAGCTATTAGCTGCATCTTCTATCATCTTGCCTCATTCAGACTCTGCCTCATTTATCATTTCCCATTTCACTTGTTCATTTTTCTTTCCTTTCTGGTCTCCAGGCTTTTCTCTCCCCACCCCATTTATTTCATTTGCTTGGTCCTCCCTTTCACCCCTCCACATAACTTCTTTTGTACTAGTGTCAACAGTTCCATCACTGGGGTGGGGTGGATGTGAAATCTATTGTCCAGTTCCACAGTACAGCTTTCTTTTCCTTATTTAAGTGAGTCAGAAAGATTAAATCAAGGCAAGCACAGATTTCAGAGCTGAGCAGCTCACCAGGTGGCATGGAGCACAGAAAGACCTGTATTTTTGCCACTATTTTGCTGACCTGTTCAAAACATTGTAAGTATAGTAGACACTCGATTATCCAGGATTGGATTAACCAGGTTGTGGATTAACCAGGATGTCAAAAAAAATAATAAAAAAATGTGTAATTTGCAGGGCCAGCTCTGGCTTTGTTGCTGCCCAAAGCAGAAAAAATAAAAATAAAAGCCCACCAGGGCGCAGGGCAGCCAGTGAACCAACACCCCCCGACCCCCACCCCCCGCCGGCACAGGGTGGCTGGTGAACCAACCCCCAGCCCCCCATATTTCCTATGGATGGGGATTATCTGGGATTTTATTAACCAGGATTATTTTTTTCCCTATCATCCTGGATAATTGAGAGTCTACTGCAGATTGGAGAGAGACACTATTTTTCTTTGCAGAGGCTGTGCTGCTTTGTCCTTATACATATGCTCCATCTAGGTATTTTTATCATTCTGTTTTCAATAATCATTTTAACCGATTTACCTGGCCTATTGCCCTGTAATTCCCAGGATCACTGAAGTGCTTTGTGCTAAAGATGGCTGCAAAATTAGTTGCCCTCCACTCTTCTGATATAGGAGCTGGTTTTAACTGGAGAGCATATTTCTATTAGCAAGTCAGCCACTTCATTCTTAAGCTCCTTCAGAGCTCCTGGATGCACCATCTGCTCCCACTGTCTTGTTCGTCTAGCTTATCAATTTAGTTTCCGCATCTGCTCTTAAGACCCCGGACGAGTGAAATTCACCCTGTGCGGGTAGGGTTGCCAGCCTTCCAGGACTGGCCTGGAGTCTCCAGGATTTACAGATTAATTTTTAACTAAAGATTATGTCATGTGATTAAATCTCCAGGAATATATCTCACCAAAATTGGTAACCCTATGTGCCAGTCAGCACAAGGACTAGGCCTACTTCAATCCCACTCATATTGTAAACATCTTTACCCTATGTTGTAATAAGCAAATGTATGTAATAAACACACACAAACTCAGTTGCTTAAACTGTGGTTAAAACAAAGCACTCTGGGTAATCTCAAACTGCTAACTGAAAATAGCTAATAAGCCTCAAATGTGAAAAATGCAACTCATGGGAAAAATAAGGGAGTATTATACTCGAACACTCCTATACTAACTAAAATAAGACACCTGGTGTTGTTGTGTGCAAAATAGACTGATCTCCAGAAGTAAGCCTTAAAAACGTTACTAATATAGGCTAAAAGTGAAAAATCTGCTGCGCAGGCTCGGCACTGCGGCAAATTAGAACCAATAAATATGTTTCTAATGTAACCTTCCGGTTTCCACATAGTTTTAACCATGTACGGGTATAAATGAATAATCAATGAGCCACATAAATATGTATATCTGTATGTTATAAAAGCTTCCAATTTCTGATATTGGGGGTTGTTCTATTTCTGATAAGCAACCTTCAGCGCGCTAAATAAAAGCTTAAGTTAACCCTTACCTTACCCCTGTCCAGTGAAGTAAATCGGGGCAAGCAGCTGGATAGGATCTTTTTCTTCTGAGAGAGAGGGCCCGTTGAGTCCTCTTACCACACTCAGAACAGGATTTCAGTCAGACATAGGCCTTCTATGGGCCCTCTGGCCAAAATCTAATTTCACTCATAAAGAGGAGGCCCAAGGTAGGTAGCTCCCACCATTCTCTGAAGTAAAGATGGAGACTGGAATCATTTAGCTTCTCTGCAGTGGCCTTATTCTCCTTAATTGTTTCCTTTATTCCCTTGTAGGCCTGCAAAGCCACCAACTCTCTTGCAGACTTCCTGCTTTTGATATTCTGAAAAACAACCAGCAAGTAAACTGGAGTTCAAGTCTCTAATGTCTACACACAAATCCAGACCTAAGTAGGGACACTGGGCCCAGAAACCTGAGCTTAACCTCCTCTCCCACATACTCTACTTTGTAAGTCTTATTTATTATCAGTACAAGGGGAATCTGAAATCCAAGCTACCATTCTGTTGCCGCCTCTGCTGCCACCTCTCCAATGTGAAGGCAGCCCAAGAAATGGTTTAGGGGAAATGAGAGAATAGCTGTGCCAGTGATTCTTAACCAGAACAGCAAGCACCACCAGGAAACCACACTGAGAGACTTCACTGATAAGTGCCAAGAAGAGACAGTGCTAGAGTACCAGCTGCATAAACACTGCTTGGTCATACACGCCTGGATCTCTTACTCTTCAATTAATATTTGCTGAACCACCCCTATTTTTCTTCTGAAATTCCTTCTCCCCCGGGGCTGAATAGATTACACCACTGCTTGCTTTCCTCTCGGGAGCACGTTTCATCCTAACAGATCCCAGCACAAGTTACAAATGAAAAGTGATGCGCATATGATGCACAAAGATACCTTTACTGAAATGCAGCCACTTCTGGGGTGAAACCTAGTCACTGCTGAACAGGGAACTTTATTTTTTACTTCTTTTCCTAAGTTGTTTTCATATAACTATTTGAAAATGCAGCAGGAATTTAGGTGGACAGAATGTAGTTCCTTTGGTTGAAAATTGACCAGGCCCCAGGAGAGAGCACCATACACTTCTGGAAAAGTGCCATCGCATCTTTAAGAACTATTGCCGCTAGACATTTCATCTGAAAGTTTATTCATAAATATTAAGGTCAGAATAGACCGTGATGATAATCTTGTCTGGGCTCCTGCATTGCACAGGCCAGAGGATTCACCCAGTGACTCCTGCATTGAGCCCAGTGACTTGTAGTTGAGCAGAGACTATACCTCCATCTACTCTTTATTTAAAGACGCCGAGTGATGGAGAGTCCACTACCTCCCTTGCTAAGATGTTTGTCTGAGCAAATACCATATGTTGTGGTAATCGTCTCGATGAAAGAATTGCCGTGGGTGTTCAGAAAGTTAGGCTAATGTCTGAAACGATGCCATTTGCTTCGGAAACCATTTGATATTTATATTTTTGTCATGCTGTGGAATAACTCTTATGTAAGTGCTGAAATTTTGTATGCTTGTGTTAATTATCCTAGTGAAAGCCCATATATATTGTCAAGAATCAGAGAGGTAGCCGTGTTAGTCTGGAATAGCAGAGGTAACAAAGTCCTGTGGCACCTTAAAGACTAACTATAAAGTTTTGAAGCATAAGCTTTCGTGGGCTAATACCCACATATATATTGTGTGTCTGGTTGGCACTTCGCTTTAGAAATAAGCTATTACGGGCTAGGAAATGCCTGGCATGTGCAAGGGGCCGAGAGAGGGCACAAGTCACCCCTCTCCCCGACCCGCACCCAATACAGGCTGTACAGACAATGACTGTTTTTGCTCAGGGAGCACAACAACCACTCCGTGACTGTACTGCTCCCAACGCTAGACTCCCCCCTCAAAATAGTGAAGGCCAAGAATCAATGGGCCCGCACAAACCTTTGTCAGCCTGCAGAGATGGCTGACTGCAGAGAGTAGTAATAGCGCTTCTTCCAGGCACCATGCCTGCCAGACCTCTTGCTTGGTTTGGCGTGGCTCTGCACTGCCCTCCAATGAAGGGCTGTGTCTCAAAGATACAAATTAGTAGAGCCCTTTCTCCCCCATAAGGACATATGGCCAAATTCGCTGCTTAAACTACCCTTAATGAAGTGTAGTGTCAGTGGGAGATACCAAATGGTTCTGTCCTCCCAGAGCTCTGTCCCGCTGAAAGTGGAGGCTTTCGGAAGCCATTACACACAGGTTTCCCTGCCTCAGGCTATGTCTACACTTAAACCACTACAGTGGCAAACCTGTAGCGCTGCCCCTGTGCAGCTATAGAGCTTCAGCACAGCCGCTCGCTACAGAGACATGAATGGGTTTCATGTCTCTGTAGTTAATTCAGCTCCCCAAGAGGCAGTAGCTGGGTTGATGGAAGAATTCTTCCATCGACCTAGCACTGTCTACACCCAGGGGTTGGGTCGGCTTAACTACGCCGCTCAGGGGACTGGATTTTTCTCACCCCCTGTGATGTCGCTAACTTTTAATCATCCTAGTGAATCCGGTAGATCCAGCCTCAGACTCTTTGACCGAAGCATTATTTAGGTAAAGAGTAGCTGTGTAATGATATGTCCACATAAACATAGGCCAGGTCTACACTAGAAGTTTAGGTTGACCCAGCAACGTGGCTCAAGAGTGTGAAAAATCTCCACCTCTGATGTAGTTAAGCCGACCTAACCACCAACATAGACAGTGCTAGGTCGACTGAAGAATTCTTTCATCCTGGATCCAATTTTGAGTTTGGATTTCCAGATTCACCACTCCCTCCCTCAAAATTCATGGGTAGTTGAACTGGGAGAAAGGACACAGATTCCTGGGTCTAGCTGAGCTAGATTTGGCATCATATCTAGGGTAGGAGAGTGGGGAAAGCAGCTTTAAGACAGCTTGCTATTCCCTTGATCTTGGAGCCGGGTGGGGGCCAACATGGTGCTGGCATGATCTAGAGCACTCTAAGAATTGCTCTGAATTATGCCATCTGAAACTGTCTCTTAGGTGTTAAGATCAGTTACTATCTGCATCCTAAAAAAACTTGTCCTTACCAGTTTTGCCCTGGCCTCTCCCTGTGTCATTCAGTTTCGCGTGCATTCTGAAAGAATGTGCAAGACCCTCACCTTAAGGCAAAACCAGACTTTTAGGCACCTGCTTCCTTTACTTGGTATAAACATTACTCGTGCCAATCAGAAACGGACACAAACAAGTTCCCCCCCCCCCCCCCGCCTCCCCGAC
This sequence comes from Sternotherus odoratus, assembly GCA_032164245.1. NCBI lineage: Eukaryota > Metazoa > Chordata > Testudines > Kinosternidae > Sternotherus > Sternotherus odoratus. Next base: position 291,369,067 of record JAVMKO010000001.1, on the reverse strand, counting down.
ATGACACTACTGTGATGTCATAGTTGGTACTTACTGGCCTGCCCTGCCATATGCAGGCAGAGAGAGGAAAAAGAAAACGAATCCTGTGTATCCTGTCCTGTACCCCCGTATCCGAGCTTGATCACCTCGAAGTCTCTCGGCTCGCGTGTTTCAAACAGAGCTTCTATGTTTGCTGGTCGTTTATGCGTTGGTTTGTATTTGTAAGTATCAATTATTACTAAATGCTGTATCTTTGTTTATAAATATTGTTAGTAGGTATTTTAGTCATTGTGTGTTTTAAGTTTCATTAAGTCTATTAGTTAATCAAAACATTGCTCCCTTACCCCTTGTAATTATCCCCAATAAAACTTTAAATTGATTAATTTTAGTTGTGTGTGTGTGTCTGCAGTTCGTGTCGTGACCCATACTTTCCTTGCATCCCTTACCATATAGTCAGTTGCCGCGTGCAACCTGGTAAATAACAGGCCCGCATTTTCACACCTGCGAGTCGTGGCAATCAACATTAGGGTCCCCTGGCTCTGCCAGCTGAGAATTACTAGGGGCCAGGATCCAGCCAAGGACAAACTGACACAAGGCCCAAAATGTGAGAGGGGGTGACTGGATCGGGGGTTCCAGTTCTGCTAAGAATTGATGGAGGCCCTGACTGTGAAATTCAGATCTGAATTCAAGTCCAGAGTTTGAGCAGTTGGGAGTGTTTGGATTTGGGGATTTGGCTTGGGCTTGTCTCTAATGTGAAGTAAGGTTTCCTGCCAGGTCAGAGCAGAGGCCAAGAATGGAGGGAAAGCCAGTGAAACACTGTGTAATTTTTCACTTACTCTGAAATAAAAATATATCTTGGGCTTGTTTTGGAATTAATCTAAAAAAAAATTCCTCTTGATGGGAACCATCTGTAGCCTGAGGATGCTGGCTGCTTCCCTCCGAATGAGCATAGCCTGTTATTCAGCATGTCTTTCTCTCCACATTTTGCTTTTAGTCTTCACTGTCCTTAGGAATTCTAGCTATTCCAGTAGGTTTTCCTTCTGGATGGTCCTACCATTCAAAGCACAAGCAGCTTATTATGCCTATATGCCATAATATTTATTTTCCTTGTTATAATAGCTTTGGCCAGCACAGCCTGCCAATGGTTGCTGGTCTTGCTAGCATAGACACTGAAAGTGTCTTCATTGTAACCCTTCATCTCCAGACGTTACCTCATGTTCATGGACTCTTAAATCTATACCACATAACAAAACACATAACAAAATACCACCCCTGGGCCCAGAGGAGCAGGGTTATCCTGGCTGCACAGTGACAAAATCAATGGAAATGTTGCTCCAGTTGAATGATTGTGTTAATAATGACTACATCACGTATATAGGATACCCAAGAGATCCCTATAGTATCTTACTGCATAGATATCTTACTGCATAGATATCACAATGTCCATCACTGAAATGCAGACCCTCTGGGGTGGAAGGTGGTACCTGTTTAACAGCAGCACTGCACAGTACTATTCAGGACAGGATAGGAAAAAGAATGCTTTATTGAAAATGGTAACATAAGATTGGCCATATTGGGTCAGACCAATGGTCCATGTGGCTCAGTATCCTGTCTTCTGACAGTGGCCAATGCCAGGTGCTTCATAGGGAATGAACAGAACAGGGAAATTATCAAGTGATCCATCCCCTATTAATCAGTCCCAGCATCTGTCAGTCAGAGGTTTAGGGGCAGTCAGAGCATGGGGTCGCATGCCTGACCATCTTGGCTAATAGCCATTGCTGGACCTACCCTCCATGAACTTATCTAATTCTTTTTTGAACCCAGTTATACTTCTGTGTACCTTTTGTGTACCTTCACAACATCAGCTGGCACAGGTTCCACAGGTTGACTGTGTTGTGTGAAGAAATACTTCCTTTTGTTTGTTTTAAACCTGATGCCTATTAGTTTCATGGAGGGACCCCTGATTCTTCTGTTATGTGGAGGGGTAAATAGCGCTTCATTATTCACTTTCTCTACACCAGTCAAGATTTTATAGACCTCTAGCATATCCCCCCTTAGTCCTGGTCTATACTACAAAGTTAGGTTGACATTATGTCAATCTACTTATGTCAACATTTACACTACAGCCTTGCTTGCACTGATATACATGCCGCTCCAGTAATGGAAAGGGTTAAAGCAGCCCTGAAGAGGGTTGTGCACCGGACGAGGGTGAGCAGCCCCGGTGGGCCAGCTTCTATTCCACCTTGATCCCATGGTCCGCCGGGGATATTAGTTGGTGGCTCCTTCACGGAGCCATGAGCACGGGCGTGTACTTGGCGTGGTCCCTTCCCATGCCCGACGCCTGTCCCTTCTGAGGCGTGAGGGAGGACCTGGCGCATGCCTACCTAGAGTGCGCCAGGCTGCAGCCCCTATTCCAGCTCCTCCAGAACCTCCTATTGAGGTTCTGGCTGCACTTTTCCCCACACCTATTTCTTTTTGGACACCCCATCCGTGGCCCCACAAAGTCGCGAGACCTCCTCGTCAACCTCCTCCTGGCGCTTGCCAAAGTCGCCATCTACAACACCAGGAGGAGGATGCAAGATGAGGGGGTACGGTGCGACTGTGGGGCCTACTTCAGGTCACTCCTCAATTCACGCATCCGGGCAGAGTTCCACTTGGCAGCGTCCACTGGCTCCCTCGACAGCTACGAGGAGCAGTGAGCGCTGTGCGGGGTTCTCTGCTCGGTGTCCCCATCCTGTACCCTCGTTTTTAACCTGTGACCCTCGCGCACTTCCCTGCCTTTATTCATTAGTTGTCCCACGTATTTAGTTGGCCCCAGGTCTAGTGTCCCTCCCGCCAGGCTGGGGGAGGGACTGTAGTAATGGGCGGGCTTAGGCCCGCCCACCTCCTGGGATACCAATAGGTGCAGAGGGTTGTGGCTGGGGAAAACAGCCACACTAGACTGACTGGGGAAGCAGCCACAGGTGTGGCCAGCTCAATCAGACTGCAGCAGGCCCTTATGAAAGGACTGAGAGACAGGAGCCTAGGCAGTCTTTCTCCAGGCTAGGAAGGAACAACGCCTGGCTGTCTGCAGGACAGGGCACCTGAGGTGGGGGCAGTGCTGGGGGAATAAGCAAGGAAGTGGGGTGCTCCAGCCTAGCAACTCCCCAGGTTACAGGCCTGAAAAGGTACTGGGCTGGTAGGGAAAGGCAGCAGGTCCAAACTCACTTGCCTATGATGATTGGCTCTTACACTGCAGTCTGCCCCAAGGAGTGGGGGCTTGATGATGACTGGCAGTAGCCCAAACTGAGACAAGGTGGGGATTAGAGAGCTGGGGGTTCCTCAGGGAGGGGAGACCCAGAGGCAGAGTATGGGGGCATTGCCAGGGGAAAGCACCCTGGTAAAGGGGGCACTGGGGTCTGGGAGGGACATGGGGCCAGCAGACAACAAGACACTGGCCTCCAGAGGCTGCTCTGAGCAAGAAGAGCTAATTCCCAGATGACCAGCAGGAGGTGCTGCAGGGGTGAGTCCTTGCACTGGTACAGTGCCCTACTACACCAGCGCAATAGCCACATCTTCACGAGTGGAGTAGGGCTTATGTTGGTGTAGTTGGTTGGGGTAATGAGGTGGCCTTGCAGATGCTGCAGGTTACTTACATTGGCTGTTGGCTGTCAGTGTTCTCAATTTAACAGCTCTGTGCTGGAGCCTGAAATTGATGAGAGCCTGGTAGGTGCCTTGCTGTGAACCATGTCCCTGGCTCACAGCTCAGGTTGTCCCCTGGGATGCTTGAGGGGCTCCAGCTAGAGCCCAGTTTTCCCATCCCCCAGCTCCCTGCTCTGAGTCAGGCTCCCCACTGAGACCCTGATTGCCATCCAGCTCCCTCCTGGGAGCTCAGGTGCTCCTGGCTCCGTGCCCAGTGGAGAACTGGGAGCTGAGAGGTGGGGGCGGGGGAGAATGACAAGGTTTCCAGTGGAGTTCCCAGGGGAACAGTGGGGAGCTGGGAGTTCTGGGGGGCAGATGGGCTCCCGGCAGGGCACTGGCGTAGCTAGGCGGGTGCGGGGGGTGCGGACCACACCGGGTGACACCCTCTCAGAGGGGTGACACCCGGCTCGGGCTGTCGGCGCCGGGCGCCCCCGGGCCCACCCCGCGCTGCCTCTGGCCCCGGGCCGGCCGCGGGGGGCAGCAGGGTCCCGGCCGGAGCCGTGCGGGGAGTCCCGGGGGGGGGGGAGCCCGCCCCGGCTGCTGCCTCCGCACGTGCGGGGAGCCCCGGGGGGGGGAGCCCCAGGGGGGGGCACCCCGGTTGCTGCCTCCGCACTGGGTGACACCAACCCTAGCGACGCCACTGCGGCAGGGAGGAGGGAGCCCTGGGGGGCAGTGGGGAGCTGGGGAGAAGCTGGGTTCCCAGCAGGAAGAGAAGCTGAGAACCCAGGCAGCAGCTGGACTTCAAGCAGGGAACTCCCTGCGGAGCTGAGACCCCAGACTCTCAGTCCCCCACACTGCCCCCTTAAACTGGTGAAAGCACCTCCTGGTAAGAACACACACCACGACAGAAGGAGGTAGTGTGCACATGAAAAACCTCAGTAATTACTGTGGTGACTGTAAATTGATGCATCTTAGGTTGACTTAAATTTGTAGTGTAGAAATGCCCTGAGTCATCTCTTTTCCAAGCTGAAAAGTCCCAGTCTTTTTAATCTCTCCTCATATGGAAATTGCTCCATACTCCTAATCATTTTTATTTCTCTTTGTACCTTTTCCATTTCTAATGTATCCTGTTTGAGATGGGGTGCCCAGAATTGGCTGCAGCATTCAAGGTATGGGTGTATAATGGATTTATATAGTGGCATTATGATAGTATCTCTCTTATTACTATCCCTTTACTAATGTTTCCTAATGTTAATTTTTTTTGACTGCTGCTGCCCATGAGCAGATGAACATTCACAAGAACATTCACAATGATTACAAGATTTTCTTCATTGTGGTAACAGCTAATTTAGATCTCCTCATTTTGCATGTATCACTGGGATTATGTTTTCCAATGTGCATTACTCTGCACTTATCAGCATTGAATTTCACCGGCCATTTTGTTGCCCAGTCACCCAATTTTGTAAGATCCCTTTGTAACTCTTTGCAATCTGCTTTAGACTTGACTACCTTGAATGATTTAGTATCATCTGCAAACATTGCCACTTCACTGTTTAACACTTTGTCCAAATCATTTATTAATATGTTGAACAGCACTGGCCTAAGTACAGATCTCCTGGGGAATCAAATTCTGAAAACTGACCATTTATTCCTACCCTTTGTTTTCAAATTCTGAAAACTGACCATTTATTCCTACCCTTTGTTTCCTGTCTTTTAACCAGTTACTGATCCATGAGAGGACCTTCCCTCTAATCCTATGATTGCTTAAGAGCTTTTGGTGAGGGACCTTGTAAAGGCTTTCTGAAAATCCAAGTACAGTAAAACCTCCATTTAACGGACTAATTCGGGCGAGGGGGTGTCCGTTAAATCAAAAAGTCCGTTATTTAATAATAATAAAAAAAATGAGCTGTCGTAGCAGCAGCCCGCCCGCCACATGGTCGGGGCGACAGCTCTGCATCCCGCCTGCTGCCGGGACCCGGGCGGTAGCCGGGAGCCAGCAGCCAGCCCGCCCACTGCTGGGACCCGGGCGGTAGCCGGGAGCCAGCAGCCAGCCCGCCCACTGCTGGGACCCGGGCGGTAGCCGGTAGCCGGCAGCCAGCCCGCCCACTGCTGGGACCCGGGCGGTAGCCGGGAGCCGGCAGTCAGCCCGCCAGAAATGGATCAGGAATGCATCAGACTTGCTCAGAAATTTTGTCCATTGCATCCGAAGTCCGTTAAATTGAGGTCCGTTAAATTGAGGGTTTACTGTACGCTGTATCCACGGTGTCCACATGTTGACCGTCTCAAAGAATTTTAACAGATTGAAGCAGGATTTCCCTTTGCAAAAGCCATGTTGACTCTTCTCCAAAAAAAATCATGTTTGTCTGTGTGGGATAATTCTATAGTTTACTATACTTTCAAACAATATGTCTTGTTCTAAAGTTAGGCTTCCCAGCCTGTAATTGTGAGCATTGCCTCTGGAGCCCTTTTTAAAAATTGGCATCACATTAGCTGTCCTCCAGTCGTCTGCCACAGAAGCTGATTTAAGTGGTAGGTTGCATACCACTGTTAATAGTTCTGCAAATTCATATTTGAGTCCCTTCAGAACTCTTAGGCGAATACCCTATTGACACCTCAATCTGGGACAGTTCCTCAGATTTGACATCAAAAAAGAAATGGCTCAGATGTGGGGATCTCCCTCAGATCCTCTGCAGTGAAGACGGATGCTAAGAATTCATTTAGCTTCTCCACAATGCCCTTGTCTTCCTTGAGTGCTCCTTTAGCATCTCAATCATCCAGTGACCCCACTGACTGTTTGGCAGGCTTCCTGCTTCTGATGTATTTAAATTCTTTTCCTATTACCGTATATTTCGGCGTATAAGACGCCTTTTTAACCCCCAAAAATAGCCTCAAAATTAGGGGGGGCGTCTTATACGCCGAATATATTAAACTCACCGGGCAGCTGGAGCTGGGGCGGCTGCAGGTGGCCCGGCGGGCGGGGCGGGGCGGCGCTTCCCCCCCGAGCCCACCCGCATGTGTTGGGGCCGGCAGGGAACGGGAGCAGCTCGGGCCCCGGGGCCCCTGGGAGCGCCCGCCCGCGCGGCGGGGACGGGAGAGCGGCGCGCTCCCAGCAGCCCGCCCGCGCGGCGGGGACGGGAGAGCGAGGCGCTTTTTGTGTGTGGTGGTGGGTTTTTTTTTTTTTTTTTTTTTTTTGTGTCCGGCTTTTTTATTTAAAAACTCGGGGGCGTCTTATACGCCGGAGCGTCCTATATGGCGAAAAATACGGTAGTTGTTGAATGTTTTGCTAGTTGCTCATTTACCATTGACTTGCCAGAGTTTATGCACCTTTCTATTTTCCTCATTAGGATTTGACTTCTAATTTTTAAAGACTGTCTCTTTGTCTCTAACTGCCTCTTTTGCTCTGTTGTTCAGCCACGGTGGCATTTTTTTGGTGGTCTTACTGTTTTTTTCTTAATTTGGGGTCTACATTTAATTTGAGCCTCTGTTATAATGTTTTTAAAATGTTTCCATGCAGCTTGCAAGCATTTCGCTCTTGTCACTGTTCCTTTTAATTTCCATTTAACTAGCCACCACATTTTTGAGTCGTTCTCCTTTCTGAGATTAAATGCTACAAAGGTGGACTTCTTTGAACTGTGTCCCCTTGTGGGTTCCACAACTAATCTGGGATAGATGAAAGCTACTCCTGTTGATGGTGTGAGGCAAGAACAGCTTAGGGTCAGGGGGAGCCCTAGAGGAAATCAACAGAAAATAGGGAAAAGCCCTCCTTGAGAAATAAAGGAGGATGAACTAATTAAATTATTTTCTCAGATAGTAGTTTTTACCTCGGTTGGGTGTCTCCTCTCCCTGCAATGGGTAACATATTAGGCTGGAAGTGCTAGTTGGCCTGCCCTGCACAGATCCCTTGCTGCACAGGGTAAGAATTCTCCTCGGGGCCAGGAGTGGGATGTGGATAGAAGTAAGGGGACCAAGGCTGGGGCCACAGTTGGGGTGGGGGACAAGGCTGGGAGTGGAGCCCCCACCCCCAGCTGTGCCCCCCCCCAAAGGGTCCTGGAACCTCTGATCTAGGGGGAATATACAGACTACTCCTCCAAACACAACAGCGAGCATTCTGTCTTGCACTGTAAGCAGATTTCCCATTATCTGGGGCTTCTACTGCAAAAAACAAAACAACTAAAAAAAATCCCTTGTTTCTGCAGTTCTTATGACTTCTCCACCTTATCAGTCTGTTTCACACAGCTTTGATTTCACCTTGCCAAAGGGGCTTGGAGGGTCTTCTAGAAACTCCAGACTAGAACACTGAGATACTGTCTTGATAAGGAATCTGAAAAGGAAATGTGAACCTGCAGCATTAGGGAGGGTGAGTTTCAAAGGGGCAGAGAAGCACCTATCAGACCTCTTTGCTCATGACATTGGTCTGGAAAGCTCACTAGAAAAGGGAGACTTTCTGCGATACCTGATTTCAGCCAAGTGCAGTAAGCAGTTTTTCTGTGTCACTGCTTCAGCATTTTTGCTTCCTGTTCTTTCCACCCTCAGGAAACTCTGAGGCACAGGAGAAATGCAAAGAACAACAAAACAGTTCATTTAACTGTTTCCAGACTCATCAAAGGGTTGGATTTTGTTGGGGCTTTGGGCACAAGGACTATTGCACGCCTTAAACCTCCCCTAAGCCATCAAAACAGAGCTTAAATGGTGCGGCACTTGTGCTGGCCCTGTGTGCAGGGATGAATTTCACCGCAAGCAAATAGAGGCATGACACACCACTTCAAGCTGCAGTCTTGTCAGGTCTCATAAGCAGGTTCACTACTTGAGACCTCAAAACCCAAGCGATGCAGGAAGTGGTGCTGATTCAGTAGTTGTGCTCTCCTTTCAGTACTAATCCAGTTTCCCTCTATGGTGTTAGGGAGCACTGAGCTGCCAGGTTCTGTAGAGATCCTGAATGCATGTGAGTACATCTATATTTGTAAGATTACAAATTGCAGGATGTCCTATGTCCTGGCTAAATTCCAATTAGGTGATTGCATACTGCCTTTCTAAACATTTCCTTGTTATTGTTCTTTTTTTCCTCCTCTTTACTGTTTTGTACTGATGGGGTGATGTTCCACACCAGATGGGGAGGTAATATGATTCCTACTGTATATACATGGATGGCCAGATTTTTTGAGATCCTAGCCCACACAATCTAGGGCAAGCTTTCAAAAGGACTCAACACCCATTAATTCCCTTTGTGCCCCTTTGGGTGCTGAGCACTTCTGAAAATTCTGTCCATGAGTTCAGTTTTATCAGGTACTAGCGAAAATACCCGGGGTTACTCGGGTCCATTGGAGGTGGGGAGGGGCAGAGAGCTGAGCGAGTGCGGGGTCCGTTGGAGGGGGGAGGGGCAGAGAGCAAAACTGACACCCCACCTCACCCCCCGACCAAATCCGACACCCCCACCGCACTTACCCCTCGACCAACCCCAACTCACATTTTCACCCCCCCACCCAAACCCAACACCCCCACGTCACCCCCTACCAACACCCCCTGACCAACACCCACACCTCACCCCCCGTAGACCAAACCTGACACACCCACCTCACTTCCCCCCCAACCAAACCCGACACCCCACCTACCACCACAAACAAACCCGACACCCACACCTCACTTACCCCTCGACCAACCCCAACCCCCCTCCTCACCCCCCCAACCAAACCCAACACCCCCACCTTACCCCCCCACCAAACCCAACAACCCCAGACCAACCCCAACCCCCAACCTCACCCCTCACCCACCCCGACACCTTCCCACCCCCCAGACCAAACCCGACACCCCCGGCTCACTTACCCCCCGACCAAACCCGACACCCCCACCTCACCCCCCGACCAAACCCGACACCCCCACCTCACCCCCCGACCAAACCCGACACCCCTACCTCTCTTACCCTCCGACCAAACCCAACTCGGGTCCGTCGGAGGTGGGGAGGGGGCAGAGAGCTGAGTGAGTGCGGGGTCCGTTGGAGGGGGGAGGGGGCAGAGAGCTGAGCAAATGCGGGGTCCGTTGGAGGGGGGTATTATGACATCATAACTATGTCACAGAGAACAGCAGCTGCCCAGCTGATGTGATTGGCCTTCAAATAATTTCACCCCTGGGGGGGCATCAGAGGTGAGATTTGAAAAATTTTCGACTCTTACCCTGATTAGGACCCTAAGACCTCTAACTGTACCAAATTTCAAGTCTCTAGCTCAAACGGTGTGGAAGGAGTAAGTGCACATACATACACGCATACATACACACATACACCATTTGACTTTTATATATATACTAGCATAAGTGCCCGGTGTTGCTCGGGTCAGTCAGAGGTGGGGAGGGGGCAGACAGTTGACACCCCCTGACCAACCCCAACACCCACCCCTCACCCACCCTGACACCTTCCCACCCCCCCGACCAACCCCAACACCCCCCGGCTCACTTATCCCCCGACCAAACCCGAGAACCCCACCTGACCCCCCCCAAGCAAATCCAACACCCCCACCTCACCCCCCGACCGAACCCGACACCCCCACCTCACCCCCTGAGCAAACCCGACACCCCCACCTCACCCCCCGACCGAACAGTGTATTTAATAATCTGTGTGCTACACAGTGCACCATGAGCCGGGGGGGTGTCGGGTTTGGTCTGGGGGGGTGGGAAGGTGTCGGGGTGGGTGAGGGGTGAGGTGTGGGTGTTGGGGTTGGTCAGGGGGTGTTGCGGTTGGTGGGGGGGGTGAGGTGGGGCTGTCGGGTTTGGTCGGGGGGTAAGTGAGCCAGGGGGTGTCGGGTTTGGTCTGGGGGGGTGGGAAGGTGTCGGGGTGGGTGAGGGGTGAGGTGTGGGTGTTGCGGTTGGTCAGGGGGTGTTGCGGTTGGTGGGGGGGTTGAGGTGGGCGTGTCAGGTTTGCTTGGGGGGATGAGGTAGGGGTGTCGGGTTCGGTCGGGGGTAAGTGAGCCGGGGGGTGTCGGGTTTGGTCTGGGGGGGTGGGAAGGTGTCGGGGTGGGTGAGGGGTGAGGTGTGGGTGTTGGGGTTGGTCAGAGGGTGTTGCGGTTGGTGGGGGGGTGAGGTGGGGGTGTCGGGTTTGCTTGGGGGGGTGAGTGAGCCGGGGGGTGTTGGGTTTGGTCTGGGGGTGTTGCGATTGGTGGGGGGGGTGAGGTGGGGGTGTTGGGTTCGGTCGGGGGGTAAGTGAGCCGGGGGGGTGTCGGGTTTGGTCTGGGGGGGGTGGGAAGTTGTCGGGGTGGGTGAGGTGTGGGTGTTGGGATTGGTCAGGGGGCGTCGGGTTTGCTTGGGGGGGTGAGGTGGGGGTGTCAGGTTCGGTCGGGGGGTAAGTGAGCCAGGGGGTGTCGGGTTTGGTCTGGGGGGGTGGGAAGGTGTTGGGGTGGGTGAGGGGTGAGGTGTGGTTGTTGCGGTTGGTCAGGGGTGTTGCGGTTGGTGGGGGGGTGAGGTGGCGGTGTCGGGTTTGGTCGGGGGGTAAGTGAGCTGGGGGGGGTGTCAGGTTTGGTCTGGGCACCCACCCCGACACCTTCCCCCCCCCCCAGACCAAACCCAACACCCACAGCTCACCCCTCACCCACCCCGACACCTTCCCACCCCCCCAGACCAACCCCGACACCCCCCCGGCTCACTTACCCCCCGACCAAACCTGACACCCCCACCTGACCCCCCCAAGCAAACCCGACACCCCCACCTCACCCTCCGACCGAACCCAACACCCCCACCTCACTTACCGTCCCACCAAACCCAACTCAGATCCGTCGCGGGGGGTAGGGGGCCCAGAGCCGAGGGATTCCGGGGACCTTCGCAGGTGGGGGGGGGCACAGGGCTGATGGATTCTGGGGTTCCGTTGGGAGGTGGGAGGGGCAGAGAACTGAGGGATCTCCGGGGTTCTGTTGGGAGGGGGGAGGGGCAGAGAACTGAGGGATCTCCGGGGTTCCGTTGGAGGAGGGAGGGGCGAGCTGAGCGAGTGCGGTGTCTGTTGGAGGGGGTATTATGACATCATCAGCACCTAACCGCCCAGCCAATGTGATTGGCCCTGAAAGACTTTCACCCCTGGGGGGCGTCAGAGGTGAGATCCGAAAATTTTTCGACCCTTACGAGGATCTAGACCCCAAGACCCCTCACTGTACCAAATTTCAAGTCTCTGGCTAAAACGGTGCGGGAGGAGTTCGCTGTCGTACATACATACATACATACATACATACACCACTTGACTTTTATATATATATATATAGATAGATAGACTAGCGAAAATACCCGGCGTTGCTCGGGTCCATCGGAGGTGGGGAGGGGGCAGAGAGCTGAGCGAGTGCGGGGTCCGTTGCAGGGGGCAGAGAGCAAACCTGACACCCCCACCTCACCCTCCCGACCAAACCCGACACCCCCACCGCACTTACCCCTCGACCAACCCCGACTCACATTTTCACCCTCCCACCCAAACCCAACACCCCCACGTCTCCCCCCTACCAACCCCAACACCCCCTGACCAACACCCACACCTCACCCCCCGTAGACCAAACCTGACACACCCACCTCACTTTCCCCCCCCAACCAAACCCGACACCCCTACCTACCACCACAAACCTGACACCCACACCTCACTTACCCCTCGACCAACCCCGACCCCCCACCTTACCCCTCCACACCAAACCCAACACCCCCTGACCAACCCCAACACCCACACCTCACCCCTCACCCACCCCGACACCTTCCCACCCCCCCAGACCAAACCTGACACCCCTGGCTCACTTACCCCCCGATCAAACCTGACACCCCCACCTCACCCCCTGACCAAACCCGACACCCCCACCTCACTTACCCTCCGACCAAACCCAACTCGGGTCCGTCGGAGGTGGGGAGGGGGCAGAAAGCTGAGAGAGTACTGGGTCCGTTGGAGGGGAGAGGGGGCAGAGAGCTGAGTGAGTGCGGGGTCCATCGGAGGGGGGAGGGGGCAGAGAGCTGAGCGAATGCGGGATCCGTTGGAGGGGGTATTATGACATCATAACTATGTCACAGAGAACAGCAGCTGCCCAGCTGATGTGAATAGGCTTTAAAGAATTTCATCCCTGGGGGGCGTCAGAGGTGAGATTTGAAAAATTTTCGACTCTTACCCTGATTAGGACCCTAAGACCTCTACCAAACTGTACCAAATTTCAAGTCTCTAGCTCAAACGGTGTGGAAGGAGTAAGTGCACGTACATACACGCATACATATACGCATACACCATTTGACTTTTATATATATAGATTACCTAGGATTAAATCTCTTTTGATTTCTAAGGGTTGAGAGGACCCTTCAGGATTACAACATTCTTTTCATCACTTATTTGCAGGAAATTGAAATAAAATCTCCCTCAGACAATGCTACCAGTGACCAGAACCTTGTCCCTCAACAAAGGCCCTTTTATTCACTGTGGGGAAGTAGATATCAGTTTCCTTGTTATCTCAGTCCCGGACTCTCCTGAGCTAGCTGTACAGTGACACTGTAATATGGCTCCTTTCTAAGGGACTGAGACAGCTCAAACACTTCTGCATAATATATTTATGTTCTGACATGTTTATACACACAAATCATAAATTAAATCCCTGTAGTGATAAATCTCAGGGTCTGAAAAATGTTGTGTGAGTCCATGTTTCAAGTATAGAAGCAAGGAGGTATATTTTCTTCCATGTACAATATTATGTGGTTTTTATATACTACCATTTCAGGATTTAACAAATCAAAAAAAAAAAACCCCACTACAGCAACATCGTGTCGGGTTTGGTCGGAGGGTAAGTGAGGTGGGGGTGTCGGGTTTGGTCGGGGGGTAAGTGAGCCGGGGGTGTTGGGTTTGGTCTGGGGGGGTGGGAAGGTGTCGGGGTGGGTGAGGGGTGAGGGGTGGGTGTTGGGGTTGGTCAGGGGGTGTTGGGTTTGGTGGGGGGGGGTAAGGCGGGGGCGTTGGGTTTGGTTGGGGGGGTGAGGAGGGAGGTCGGGGTTGGTCGAGGGGTAAGTGAGGTGTGGGTGTTGGGTTTGTTTGTGGTGTTAGGTAGGGGTGTCAGGTTTGGTTGGGGGGGAAAGTGAGGTGGGTGTGTCAGGTTTGGTCTACGGGGGGTGAGGTGTGGGTGTTGGTCAAGGGGTGTTCGTAGGGAGGTGATGTGGGGGTGTTGGGTTTGGGTGGGGGGTGAAAATGTGAGTCGGGGTTGGTCGAGGGGTAAGTGAGGTGGGGGTGTCGGGTTTGGTCAGGGGGGTGAGGTGGGGGTGTCAGGTTTGCTCTCTGCCCCCTCCCCCCTCCAACGGACCCCGCACTCGCTCAGCTCTCTGCCCCCTCCTCACCTCCGACGGACCCGAGCAACCCCGGGTATTTTCGCTAGTGTTTATTATTAAGTAGACCTGAAAAGTCTGTTTATTACATAGATAGGTCACTTCCACTTTCAGATTAATAATGGGTGAAACCCCTAAGAGTTGGCTGAGTATTGGCAACTCCCATTGAAATCCATTGTATTGACTATCATTATTAATTATGTGGCAGACCCAGGGCAGACAGCTGCCAGGAAGGCCTGCAATTAGAAAGCTTACCACAAGGGAACCGGGTCCAGCTGAGCAGGGCTGCCACAGCCAGAAGCAGGGCCAGCTGAGGCCAATTAAGGAGGCTGTCAGAGCCCTTGAAAAGAGACTCCTCCCCAGAGAGGCTTGTGGGAGTTTGAGGAGTGAGGTTGGAGGCAGAGTGTGTTTGAGGAGTGAGGTTGGAGGCAGTAGGAGATAGAGGAGCGAATTTGGCGAAAGTAGAGGGGTGTGAGGGGCGAGTTGGAAGAAGCAGGGGCAGAGAGGCTGCTGACAAGTAGGAGAAGAGAACTAAGGGTCCCTCCCAGGGGGGACCTAGCCTTCCTAGCTTGCAGGAGCCTGACCCTGAGAGAGAAAGAAAGGGAGCAAGCTGCTAAGGAGCAGCAGGAAAAACCGGGTCTGGTGCAGTCTGGTCAGGGTGCCAGGGCCACATCAGCCCCCCAAAGGACTTGAGTCAGGGGAGCAGAGGAGCCACCTTGTCACAATTATCATGTATTTCATTGCAGTAACACCTGGGTGCCCGAGGCAAGGACCACATCCCCATTATTCTAGGCACTGTCTGAACCCTAAACAAAGACAGTCCCTGCCCCCAAACAGCTTACAATCTAAGTATAAGACAAGAGACAATAGGGTAGATACAGGCAGATGGGGGAGTACAAGAAAACCGTGAGATACTATTGGTCTGTATGATAGGCAGTGGTGTCTGCACATCAGCCCGGCCAGCTACTCCTCCAACCCTCCTTTGTAAGATAGCGACCACAGTAATGGACACACTAGACATTTGTTCATGGAAAGGTGCTGACTGATGTTCGGGAAATATCAGTAAATAAGTTGTTTGCTCCTGACACCTGCAGGTGCTGCAGGCTGAATATTGCAGTCAAGTATTGGTATCATTTATTTGTATTATTGTAGCATCCAGGGCATGAATCCAGCTTGCGCTGGTCAGCCAATCCTGGGGTCGGCCACCAGATATTTCCAGCACAGCTGTGGAACTTGCATGGGTCTGCTACCCTAGGAAGAAACTGCTCCAGGTATAAATGCATGACCTTCTTTCCCTCCCCTACGGTGTTTGGCACAGCAAGCAGAATGGGGGTGATGCGACTTTAGCAGGAGAAGAGGCACATTGCTGCAAACAGAGATTCGGTGACAGTTACGCATGGCAGCAGAGGTTTCCTTTAAACAGCGACTGGATGGAATGTTGGGAGCAGAAGATTCCGTGGCAGTTGGGAATGTCGGTTGGCGGGAGGGAGAGCCTGTGAGCAGAGAAGGTGGAATGTTGGACTCAGGAGGGTCCCAGGGCTGGTTCCATGTCAGCTGGAATCACGTTGGGGGCTGGTTCCATGTCTGGGTTGATAGGAAGAGCTGCTTTCAATGGGCTTCTCCTGGGGGAACACAAATTGCTGGTGTCAGTTTACAAAGCAGAGGGAAGCAACTTGTCCCAGTGGCTGGGCATTCTAGTTTGTTTCCTTTAATTCCTATATGACAGTCAGGGGTGAGAGAGGAGAGGAAGGCAGCTCTTGAAGGAAGAGTCAGTTTGTCGTGTGTAATGCTTCTGTCTTGTCCTCTAGATCAATCCTTCTAATCTGTATGCACCCCAAGTCTGCCAAAACTGGGTCTGCATAGGCAGATTACACACACACACACTGAGTGTGTTACACATCCCCCTGTGTGCCCAGTCCACCAAGGATGTGAGTTTGTTACAGCCCCCACTATACAGTCTGGTTCTCTAGCTCAAACTGTAAGAACTCCTGTTCAGTCCTTAGTGTTTGATGCCCATCTATCTAAACCTACGTGCAATGGGCACATTATGAAATTTAGGCCTGTGACACCATCCAGCAGGATCAAAGAGACTGTTAATCATCCAACTCTGAGGACTGAGTCTCTCAATGCCTCAGGCTGTTTTGCCTCCTTCAGTCCAGAAGCATGCAGTACAACCTGCTGCCTTGGACCTGATCTACACCTAAACTGTAGGTTGACCTAACTACATTGCTCAGGGGTACAAAATTCAAACCCCTGAAAGATGTCATTCAGAATTATCAAAGAATTATTCTGTCAACCAAGCTAGCGCCTCTCAGAGAGGTGAATTTACCACAGCACTGAAAGATGTCAGTGGACTGGGTCATAGGCAGTCAGACCTAATGGTCACAATGGGAATCAAGTCTTGTGATCAGAGTCTGAATGCAAGAACCCAGGGTTGAGATGGATTTGAAGTCAGGAATCAGAACTGAGGGTCAGACCGCAGTCAGACTCTGAATGCCACAGCCAAGGGTTGAGGCAGAGTCAGAGTTGAAGGTCATAGTTGAAGGCCAGAGCAAGGCTGGTTCTGAGGCAGGAGCAGGCCTGGATGCAGGATGGGAACAAGACTGGATACAGGACAGAGTCTGGGCTGCATCTTTGGAGGAATGGAGCAGGAGCCGGGTGTGGCAAGAGAACAGGGAGGCAGAATCCATCTGTGTTTGCATTGAGAAGCTGTCGAGCTGCTGCTAGGTTATGAACCAGCCTACTGGGTTCCTCAGCTCATCCGGCAGGTTGGTCTGTTAGTCAGCCTGCCTGACTTGTTAGAGTTTCAGGAGTACTGAGCAGGTGCAACTGAGAATCTTATGCCTGCTAGAAGATCCTCTTCCATCACTGTAGTAAGTGTCTACACTACAGCACATACTCTTGGCCACTAGGGACTTAAACCAGCTCCCACTGAAGTCAATGGAAAAACTCCCACTTATTTCACTGTAAGCAGCATTGGGCCTTAATTCTCTCACTCTTAACTCCTGATTAGAAGACGAGTCCATTAATAAAAGATGAGATATCTCAACCTATAGAACAGTCACTGGCTTATATTGGAGCTCTCTCCCACAGGGAGGGGGGAAATCTTGACAGTGGCTTGGTCTACATACACTTCATGCCCCTGAATGACATAATAAATAAATAAATGGAGACATACCAATCTCCTAGAACTGGAAAGACCTTGAAGGTCATCAAGTCCAGTCCCCTGCCTACACTAGCAGGATCGAGTACTGTCCCCTGACAGATTTTTTTGCCCCAGATCCCTAAATGGCCCCCTCAAGGATTGAACTCACAACCCTGGGTTTAACAGGCCAATGCTCAAACCACTGAGCTATCCTTCCCCCTCAACATAGTTATACCAACCATAGCTGCCTGTGAAGACAGCACTGTTGGTGGGAGAACTTCTCCTGCTGACTTAGGTATGCCAATGTAAATGTGTAGTGTGGGCCTGCCCTCAGTCAATTAGTTTAGCTGTTGGGGAGTTAAGCAGAAGTGGCGAACTTTGTGAAGATGTTAAAGGGAGAAGAGGTGGAGATGATGAATCTGGTTATTTCAAGGAGATAAATCTATGCTAACACAGTCGGGATAAGAAGGCTCTTGAGCATAGTTGAAAATATAGAAAACTCCACAGGTGTTGACTTTCCAGAGTGCTGGGGGGTGCTCAACTCCTGGCTCTGACCCAGGCCCAGCCTTTCCCCCAAGGCCCCTCACCCTGCCTCTTCCCTCCTCCACCCTGCCTCTTCACGCCCAGTTCCACCCAATCCCCCAAGCACATCATGCTCTTACTCCTCCCCCTCCCTCCCAGCCTCCTGCACACTGTGAAACAGCTGTTCGCAGCTGGTAGGAGGCATGAGGAGGAAGGGGAAGGTGCTGATCTGTGGGGTCTGCCAGTGGGCAGGAGATGCTGGAGAGGGTGGAGGGAAGCTGATAGGGAAACTCCCGATGGGTGCTCAGCACCCACCATTTTTTCCCTGTGGGTGCTCCAGGAAGGGTATAAAAAGATGGCTTTAGGGTGTAAAATTGGGAGCACACTATTTGTGTAAGGTAGATATGAACGCTGCACAAGATGGCTTCCCAGAAACTGATATTGTATTGAACCTTTTTCCTGTGCTGTATTATTGGCATAGAGCAATGAACCTGACTGATATTGCTTATTTGGTCTCTTAAATATATTGTATACAAACCAAAATGTGGTCAAGCACTTGACTATACAATTCATCAACACGCTGAACATAGAAGTAAGTTTCTACTTCTCTTTCCTTATTTTGGAATGTTTTATGCAGATGTTCAATTCCGCTGTCCCTGCTGATGACAGATGGTTCATAATCAAAATTCATATGGTTTGTGATCCAGGCTTGGACTTTACACAGACTAAGAATGAAACATCTGATCAAATTTATTCCTCTGCTGTGCTGGAAGTGCAGCCACTAATGGACTTTAGGTCCAGTTATTTATTTATTTTTAACCACTCCATTAATTGAATCCAATTTTGAATGTCTTTAGCACTCCTACCTAGGCCCATTGTCGGGAAGTCCTACTTGTGATGCAATTTAGGAACATTTTAGTAATATTTGTAGCCCCCCCCCCCCCCCCGGTAACAGACATGTATATATTCTTTGCCTCCTGCTGAGAGCAGAAACCAGGGGTTAGAGAGAACCTCATGTCAGGGTTCACTCCCCACTCTGTATTCTGGGGTACAGATGTGGGGACCCACATAAAAGACCCCCCTAAGCTTATTTCTACCAGCTTAGGTTAAAATTTCTCCAAAGCATAAATCCTTCCTTATCCTTGGGTGGGATTGCTGCCACCACCAAGTGATTTAGACAAAGATTTTCAGGGAAAGGACCACTTGGAGTTCCTATTTTCCCCCAAACTCCTTCACTGCCTTTCCTGGGGAGGCTTGAGAACAATATCCTCATCAATTGGTACAAGTGAGCACAGACCAAACCCCTGGGTTTTAGGACACTGAAAATCAATCAGGTTATTAAAAGAATAATTTACTTTTTTTAAAAAAAAGTAAAAATCACCTCTCTAAACTCTGGATGGAAGGTAAATTTACAGGGTAATAAAAAGATTTAACACAGAGGATTCCCCTCTAGGCTTAACTTCAAAGTTACAGAAAACACGAATAAAACTCCCTCTCAGCATAGGGAAAATTCACAAGCTAAAGCAAAAGATAATCTAGCGCCTTTCCTTGCTTTACTTACAATTTTTGTAACCCCTCATTGGTTCTCAAAGTGGGGGTCATGACCCCTTGAGGGGTCGCCACCCAATTATGTGGGGGTCGCGAGCCCCTGCTGCCCGGATCTGGCCCCAACCCCTGATGGCTTGCAGGAGCTTGCAAATCGGCCTCAGGCAGGCAGAGAGGGGGAGGAGGTCTCCACGCTGCCGCATGCAGCAGGGACAGGTCTTGTGGGCAGAGAGCCCCCAACCGCCCCCCACCCCTGCAACCCTGCTCCGGCTGCCCCCCGCATCTCCCCCAAGTGTCCCCCGGCCTCCCCTTACTGCCCCCAGGCACCTAGGTGGCCCTGGAGCAGATCGAAGCCAAAGCTTCCCTGTGTCTGTCAGCAACTGCCGCCGCAGGGTCCTAGTACCCGCCAACTTCTCCTGCCTGTGACAGGGTGAGTGTGCTGCTGCTGGGGGTGCCGGAAAGGGGGGCCCCCTCCCCCAGAACTTGCTGCTGCCAGCAGGGAAAGAGCTGTAGCATGTCCTCCTTTCTGGCCCCAGAGCAGCCTGCCTGCACCCAAACTCATCCCTAGCCCTGCACCACCCCAGAGCTCACACCCCCAGCCAGAGCTTCCCACCCACCTCACCCTCTACCCAAGCCCTGAGCCCCTCCAACACCCCAAACCCCTCATCTCCACCCCCAGCCAGAGCCCTCTACCCCCCCGCATCCCAACCCTCTTCCCCATGCTACATTGCATTTTTCAATAGTTATTTTAAAAGTTTATAATAAGCAATGCTCTGGGAAAAGGGGAGGGGGGGATGCAAGGTAAAAATTTTGCCTAGGGTGCAAAATATCTTTGCACCCTCCCCCCCCCCTCTTCCCCTCCCCCCCCCCACTCTTCCCCTCCCCCCCCCCACTTCCCCTCCCCCCCCCCACTCTTCCCCTCTCCCCTCCTGCCCAATGTGTCCTAATATTTCAGTCTTGCAATGTGGTTACCCTACCTGGGCCCCGGCCCTGGCCCTGGCCCCCTGCCGCAGTGGGCTGGTGGTGGTGCCCCTAGCCACGGACCCGGCCCTTGCCGTGGCAGACTGCTGGCAGTGCTCTGGGCCTTGGCCCCTGCTGCGGTGGGCCGCATGTGGTACCCCGAACCCCAGACCTGGCCCATGGTGCAGCGGGCTGCCGGCAGTGACCCGAGCCCCAGGCCCTGCCACAGCGAGCTGCCAGTGGCACCCCGTGCCCTGTCCCGGGTGGTTTCTGGCACCCTCCCCTACCCCAGGGGGCTGGCACCCCTACACCCCACCCAGCTCAGCCTCTGCCCCGGGGGGCTGCTGGCACCCCCCCCCCAGCCCGCCCCCTAAGGGGGGTCGCGCTTAGAGGCCTGGTGTCCGAAAGGGGTCGCCAACAGAAAAAGTTTGAGAAACAGTGCCCTAGATGCTTATTTCAGGGGAGGGTTCTAGGAGATGGGTTTTCCTGCCCTGGTCCTTCTCTGTCTCCGAGAGAACACAGAGACACTTTCAAATCTGTGGGGGGAGGTTTTTTTATGTGTATCTTCTTTCCTTATTGGTTTCTTTTGGTCAGGTGCCAACCAGGTTATTTGAGCTTCTTAACCCCTTACAGGTTAGTGATTCTGTACCTCTGGCCAGGAGGGATTTTGTATTACTGCATATATAAGGGTTGTTACCCTTCCTTGAATGTCTTTGGCAGACCCATTGTTGGGAATTCCTACTTGTGATGTAATATAGGATCTTTTTAGTAATGTTTGTAGTCGTCCCCCCCCCCCCCCCCCGTAACAGACTTATATATCCTTTGTCTCCTGCTCAGAGCAGAAACCAGGAGTTAGAGAGAGGCTCATTATTTTTAATTGTGTTTACTTAATGTGGAAAAACTAATAAATAACATTTAAAAGGAGATTGCTTAAGACATGAAGTCAATGATGAAGGAAGAAAGGAATAAATAATGTGAGAGAGAAGAGGAGCTTTGTCTGAGGCCTCAGGGATTCAGGCTGTGCAGCCCACAAGGTGGGAGGAAGAGAACTACAGATTGCTGCTTCTGCCTGAGCTCAGATCCTGGTTCCACCAAGGAGTGGGAGCTGTTTCATTGATCTAGCGGTGCATCTTATGGTGATACAATGCAGCAGTCTGTCAGGTCATTTCTGGAGAATGTGAGCAATGAATTAGCCCTGAACAACAGGGCTGACAGGAAGACCATGCTGCTCTCCTTCCCACCAGGAGGCACTACAGGTGAACTGTGCGTGAACCATGCAGACTTACCTTAGCTCCCTCTCTCCAGTCAAGACCTTTCAAGGGCCATATGTGCAGGTGCTAAAGCTGTTTGGCCCACCTGAGGGCTTTGCTGGCCTCCCCAGTCCTTCAGGAAGCCACAGGAGGAGGGAATGGCAAGTAGCAACAATCTGTGCTGTGAGTGATGTGTTGGTTGCAAGCATCTGTCAGGGCATCTCTAGCCCCTTGGGTTGCTGTGGCCTTGCTCCAGTCCGAATGATGATCTGTGTCCCCCCTCCTGGGCCAAGTCCCTCACAGTAACGCTTTGGGAATCTGTGAGCATGAGACCGTCCCTGCTACCCCCTATTTGGAATCATACAATTGCAGGACTACGTATTCTAGACCATCCCTGATAGGTATTTGTCTAACCTGCTCTTAAAAATCTCCAGTGATGGAGATTCCATAATTTCCCTAGGTAATTTATTCCAGTGCTTAACCACCCTGACAGTTAGGAAATTTTTCCTAGTTTCAAAACTCTCTTGCTGCAGTTTAAGCCCATTGCTTCTTGTCCTATCCTCGGAGATTAAGGAAAACAATTTTTATCCCTCCTCCTTGTAACAATCTTTCATGTACTTGAAAACTGTTATGTCCCCTCTCGGCCTTCTTTTCTCCAGACTAAACAAAGCCAATTGTTTCAATCTTCCCTCATAGGTCATGTTTTCTAGATATTTAATATTTGTTGCTCTTCCCTGGACTTTCTCCAATTTGTCCATCTTTCCTGAAATGGGATGCTCAGAACTGGACACAATGCTCCAGTTGAGGCTTAAACAGAATGAAGTAGGGTGGAAGAATTACTTTTCATGTCTTGCTTACAATACACCTGCTAATATATCCCAGAATTATGTTTTCTTTTTTAAAATTACACTGTTGACTCATATTTAGTTTCTGATTGTTAGGACCGGAAGACATTGTGACGGGCAATCTCTAGGAAGTGCAGTTACGCTTCTAGGTCAACTCCAGGAGAGTGCATAATGGTGGTATTATCTGAGAATGACCTTGCTGTTATCTGTGTGTTTGGGAACCAGTTCCCAGCTGCATGAGTGTTTACCCCGTCTGTGTGAGAATGAATGCGTGGGAAACCAAATAGCAGGGGTCTCAAACATGCGGCCCGGGGGCCACATGCGGCCCGCAAAGCCCTTCCCTGCGGCCCGCCAAGCTTCCTGGTGCCCCCCCCCCCCCCCCGGTCCCTCCCATAGCAGTTTGCAGGACGGAGGGGCCAGAAGTGGAGGCTTCTCTGCTGCCTGGCTGGGCCTCGTATGTTTCTAGCTCTGGACTTCCTAGATTGCTCTTGCTTTGTTTGCCAAACAGCTGTTGGTGGTGCCTAGTGCTTTCCAGGAGGGAATGGGGAGCTGCGTGCTCAGAGGAGGAGGTGGGGCAGGGGTGGGACCTCTTGGAAGGGGTCGAGTGGGGGTGGAGCCGGGGCAGCAAGGGCGGGGTGTGTGTCAGTGGTGCGGCCCTCGGGCCAGTGCACTAGTCCTCATGGAAGGGGTGGAGTGGGGGCACAGCCGGGGCAGCGAGGGTATGTGTGTGTGTCAGTGGTGCGGCCCTCGAGCCAGTGCACTAGTCCTCATGCGGCCCTCGTGGTCATTTGAGTTTGAGACCCCTGCCAAATGGGGAAACTAAGGCAGGACTGCGTAACCAACAAGTGTTAACCAATCAGCTTGTTGCTTGCTATTAATGAGACATAAGTATGTATGAGATACAAATGTGTGAGTGTACTTAAGCCCACTCCCGTATTTGCTCGTGGGCTTTTTTCCTTCCCGGCTACTGCTCCGAAGAGCCGGGTACTCCTTCTGCGGTCGCGCTGATCTGATAAGCCCTCTCAGCGCTGAGGACCGGGACCTTCCAATAAACTCACTTACTTTATTTACTTAACCATGTGTGTGTGGCTTGTCTTGCAAAATCCAAAGTACCTCACTACACTGATGCACTATGATCCTCAGATCCCTTTATCCAGTACTTCTTCCAAGGCAATCATTTCTCATTTTGTATGTGTGCAACTGATTGTTCCTTCCTAAATGGAGTACTTTGGATTTGTCCATATCGAATTTCATCCTGTTGACTTCAGACCATTTCTCTGTTGTCACATTACTGAAATAATCTGGGATCATATGGATCATTGGTGCAACCAATGTCCTGTAGGGGCACCAAATCTTATGTAACGGAGGTCATATAAGGTGTCTAAGACCAGGTTATGGTTTGCTGATTATGCTATCTGTATGTGTGTATCATTTTTGTAGTTAAAGTTATGAATGTTGGCTATATAATGTCTGTATCTCAAACTTGTGCTCTGCTTCTGGATGACATCCCAGACAAGTTGCTGTTTAGCTCTGCCTAGCCTGCTTGATGGCCCATTAAGAACCATCAGCTACACAATGGACCCATTAAGAGAAGGCAGACACATCCTGTGTCTTAGCAAGGGGGCAGGGATTGCCCGTGTGACTCAAAACTCCATTTTGCTATAAGTTTCCATGGCAAAGGACAAAGAGAATTCCTGTACCTGGAAAGACTATAAAAGACTGATGTCTGATCTCCATTTTGTTTTCAGTCATCCTTCTTACTCTGGAGGAACTTTTGTTATACACAGAAGCTTGAAACAAGGGTCTGATTACCCATCCCAGCTGTGGATGTATTCCAGAGACTTTGATTTGAACCTGGAGTTCTGCCACTGATGCAGGCCTAAACCAAGAACTTTGCCATTACTGCATGTAATTGATTTCCTTTAACCATTTCTAACCTTCACCTATCTTTTTTTTCCCTTTTATGAATAAACTTTTAGATTTTAGATTCTAAAGGATTGGCAACAGCATGATTTGTGGGTAAGATCTGATTTGTGTATTAACCTAGGTCTGGGGCCTGATTCTTTGGAATTGGGAGAACCATTTTTCTTTTATTGGGGTATTGGTTTTCATAATCATTTGTCCCCAGAATGAGTGGCTGCTGGTGGTGAGACTGGGAAACTGGAGTGTTTAAGGGAATTGCTGGTGTGACTTGTGGCTAGCCAGTGGGGCAAAACCAAAGTCTTTTCTGTTTGGCTGGTTTGGTTTGCCTTAAAGGTGGAGAAACCCCAGCTTTGGGCTGTAACTGCCCTGTGTGAAGCAATTTGTCCTGACTTGGCACTCTCATTTGGGTCCCACCAGGAACAGCACCGTCACAGTCATCCAGATCCTTTTGAATTTTAATCTTATCCTCCAAAGCACTTGTAACCCATCCCAGCTTGGTATTGTCCGAAAAGTTTCAGTGTATCTCTATGCCAGGGGTCAGCAACCTATGGCATGCGTGCCAAACATGGCATGCAATCTGTGTTGTTGTTGTTGTTGTTTTTTTAACAGCACATGTGGCTGCCTGGCAGGCATGCAGCATGCTGTTAAAAATCCTGCCCCACTCTTCTCCGCCCCCACCACCACCCCTGCTGGGAAAGAAGCCTGTGCTGCCAGCTGCTGCTGCAGGCTCCCAGGAATCTCCCACAGCCTGCTGGGTTCTGCCCCTCTTCCTCTTCCTCCCTGCTGGCCAATCAGCTGCTGGCCCTTGCAAGGGAGGGGGGGAAATTAGAACGGAACGGAGCTGCAGGACTGCTCCAGGGAAGAGGGGGGAAGGGCCTTGGGGAAGGGGTTGGAATAGTTGCATACCCCCTCCATCCCCCTGCCGTGGGCACTCCCAGGCCCCTGCCCTGATCCCTGCAGCCCCCTCACACACATCCATCCCTCTGCCCTGACTTTGGCACCTCCCACACCCCTCAGGCCCCTGCCCTGGCCCCTGCACCCCCCCAAAGCCCTCTGTCCTGATTTTGACACCCCACAGGCCTCGTCTCTGACCCCTGCAGCCCCTTCACAAACACACACACCCAGCCCTCTGTCCTGACCCTTTGCAGCCCCTTCACACACACCCTGACTCTTGGAGGCCCCACATCCACACTCCCGCCTGAACACCAAACGAGCTCCTGCAGACCCCCCCCCATTCCCACCTGCACCCCTCACACCAAATGGGAGCTGCCCAGATAAGTGCTCCACACCCAAATGTATTGCCCAACCTTGAGGCCCCTCCCTCATTCTAGCTCCTGGCCAGACCCTACACCCCAATCCCTAGCCTGCTCCTTCACCCCCAGCCCTGGGCTCAGTGCACTCCCACCCTCAGTGCAGTGCAGACAGAGGAAGAGAATGGGCCAGAACCAGGGAGAAGGTAGGTACCCACTCTATGTGGGCAGGGATGGGACCTCAGACTGGCAGTGGGCTGAGCAGGGCTGGCAGCCAGGATCCCAGCTGGCAGGAGTCGGCGGATAGAACCCCAGGCCAGCAGTGGGCTGAGAGGCTGAGCCTGCTGCAGGTCTGGGGTTCTGGCCGCAGGCCCCTCTCAGCCTGCTGCCGGCCTAGGTGAATGGAACCCCAGGCTGGTGGTGTCGGGGAAGATTAATGGCCCGTCTCTCCCTCTTACCTTTACACTCCGGATTGCTGTGGCGGAGTTGAGGCAAGTCGCTCACAAGCTGTCAGAGACCATTGAAGAAACGCACAACTCAACTTTCATCAAAGGGGAAACTGAGGCACCCTCCTCTTGGTCAAGAAAGGGGGTTAGCAGCAGCTCCGTTTATTATCAGTACCAAGCAAACGTTGATAGAGTATATTCAAAGGGGAGGGGGAATGGGTGGAGGGAGGGAAAGACCTACTTGAAGCATGCGCATCAGCAAACCCTTAACATCAATCCTAGGTCAGTGCCCTCTTGAGGCACCTGGTGTGTGGACCTTGAGAAAGCTTACATGATGCCAACAAGCTTATGAATAAGAGTCTATTCGTTCTCTAGCAAAGTCGTTACATACATATAATGCAATCTGGAGATAGAACACATTAGCTCATCTAGTGAGGCCTACAGACTGTAATTGTTTAGGCAAGGTCACATTCTCGGTATAGATAACAGTACATAAACAACCTGTTGTCAAGCACTATTGCACTGAACTTCTAAAGCCTCAAGCGAATGATTTACAACCCTTGGGAGTTTAACTATGTGATTGCTGGTGAGGAAGAATACATGGTGAGAAGGAGCAAGGGAAACTGAGGTTGCCCTAACAGTGGCATAAGATCATCATTTTAATTTAATTTTTTAAATGAAGCTTCTTAAACATTCTGAAAACTTTGTTTACCTTACCTACGACAATAGTTTAGTTATTTAATATATAGACTTACAGAAAGAGACCTTCGAAAAAACTTTAAAATGTATTACCGGCATGCGAAACCTTAAATTAGAGTGAATAAGTGAAGACTCGCCACACCGCTTTTGAAAGGTTGCTGATCCCTGCTCTATGCCATTATCTAAATCATTCATGAAGACTTTGAACAGAACTGAATCCTGTGGAATCCTAGTCAATGACCTTCCAGCTTGACTGTGAACCACTGATAACTAGTCTCTGGGAACGGTCTTCCAATTGGTTATGCACTACCTTAAAATAGCTCCATCTAGGTTGTATTTCACTAGTTTGTTTACGAAAAGGTCATTTGAGACTATCAAAAGCCTTACTAAAGTCAAGATATGCTATGTCTACCACTTCCTCCCATCCACAAGGCTTGTTACCCTATCAAAGAATGCTATTAGATTGGAAGTTGATACCACCCAGCAGACCCACAGAGGTATAACCCATCCCCCCCCCCCCATTTGGAGACTCAGGCCTCTTCCTCTGGGGTGCCTTTCACTCCCCCTCTTCCTCCCATAAATTCCAGGCATCGTCTGTCAGTTGTAACCAACCCTCCCTTCTGCACTCCTCAGGAGTGAATGTTAGCAGCAGCCTCCCTTCCTGCTTTTCCTTTCTGGGGACTGTGAGCCACATCATAAGTGCCAACTCTATGGGTGCTCTGGGGATAAAGCATCCACAGAGGAAAATGGGTGGGTGGAGGTCTTTTATTCCAGTGTAGATGTTGCTTTGGAGGGCTGTGGTTTTGGATGGGCAAACATTTACCTTGTAGGTTATAGATATCTACTAACCTCAGCCTTCCTGGTTTAAAGGCCAGTAGTGCACTGGCCTATCTCTGCAAGGCTCGGCTGTTAAATTGACGAGCTGTATACTGCTGTTGCCTCCCCTACTGCAGCCATCTGCAGGTTTTTTGTTTCATCCTAGTTTTCCTGTATGGGCTGCTGAGACTAATGCACCCTTGGCAAGCAGGGAGTGAATTTGGGGCAGGGCTGCCTCAGTTATTCCCAAGCCAATTTGTTCCTTAGCACAGCACCCATGGTGAAAAGGCAATCTCCACCATCCAAAGAAACCCCTGCAGACCCTTTTCAGCAAGTTCTTCCCTTGCTGCTATTATGTTGTGATAACTGGGCCTATAAATTTACCCTAATTGTCACTTCAACTGTAAAAAAGTATGTGAAAGTTCATAAAATGTCAGAGTAATTAAATGCTGATGGGAAAAGGTACGAAAGAGAGATGGACTGAATTAGTCCAAACACAAAGGATATAACTCAAGCACTATGTTAAACTCATGCTTGGTAAGGAGAGAAGATGTGGAATTGGACATTAATTAATGAAAATTGGTGTGTTGGGGTATTAGGTTTAACTAATGAACAAAATAATGAGGTGATGGACTATTCCACCCAGCACTCCCTTTTGGGTCCTTAAAGAAAGAGACTTTGGGGGAAGGGGGGAATGATAAGAACAGACAAGGGCTACTGGAGTGAGCTTCACCATCATGGCTGCAACCCCTGCGTTTCCTGGGATGCTGGACCTTCTTCATCTTAATCCTAAGAGATGTCCGGACCAGGCCAGAGAGAGGCACCCAGATGACGTTACCGCCTCTACTGATTCCAGCTGAATCCCAAACACCAGCTAAGATGAAATGGGATCAGACTTTAACAGCTCCAGCTCATCTCAGTTACCTTCCCCCCCCCCCCCCCAAAAGACAGTTCTTGTCATCTGACGCCATCTAAAAGACTGTCATTTCCTTCTAAAACCTCTCTCCAGCTAAAGGGAAAGAGAAAAGGAATGTTGTTAAAATGAAATCCTTACTTCATACTTTACATTTCAAATGCTTTAATTGTTTTCCCTTCTTTTCTGTCTCTCTAATAAAATGTTAAAAGGATTTTTAATGGTGTTTGCCACGTTACTAATCAGGCTGAGATCTCTGTATACCAAAATCTGGACTTTGTTTAACACTATTCAGTGTTGGACAGTGACCGGGTTATGTTAACACCTCTGGCCTATTTATTCCATTTAAATTAACATAGCAGGCTCCTCTTTCAACTGACTTCCTATCAGGCACCAATTCTCCTATCTTGCATCAGATTGCCATTCAGAGAGTTTAAGGAGAGTCTAAACTCAGTTCTATTCCTGGTCTTTCCCTTTCCTCCTTTCCCTAAGACTTCTAAGCAGCAGCCCGGGGGAGGGGGGGGGGAGTGGTTCAGTATATAATGGGCTGATATATCTCCTCCTCATGACAAATATCAAGCTCTCTTTCCAGCAGTTGGAGAAGTTCTGTTTTACTGACACTCCCCCTTCCCCCCCAATTCTCTGTGGATGATCTTCAAGCTCAATTGCCTGTCACTAGCCAAGAAGTTGCCTGGCAGTATTACATGTCTTCCAGCCCCTCAAGCAACAATGACAGAAGAGTTTCCCTCCCTGGGTAGCTCTCAGATAACCCTTCTGACAGGACAAGAACTCTTTTCTCCTGCTTCAGAGACCTTTCCACTGTTTACTGGAAGCACTTATGTAATGCCAGTATTTGAACAAGAGGCTCCTACAAAAAATGACTCTTAGCATAAAACAAACCTGGTTTTCCCCAGAGTTTGTGGGGTCACCAGGAGCATAGAAAGAGACTGGGAGTCTATTTACGTTTTCCCATCTTAAATAAAATATTTTCTCAAACCATTACCGAGGATGGAGCCAATTGGCAAAGAAAGTTCCATTAAGTGGACTTGCTGGAAATGTTTATACTTCGTTCCTGAGAGAAACATAGAATATATTTATAGCACAGTGTTCAACTTGCACAACTTGAACTTGTGTGTGTGCAAGCACGTGTGTATCTAAATCTTATATATCCTCTCAGGGAAATGTATTTGAAATATCCAATGGCTACAGGACTATACCAAGAAGCATAACTTAACCTTTGCCAAAATATATGCAGGCTCATCTGCCTGAAGACTGGACAGCACCTTCTATAGGTTTTTAAGACCATTAGGGATTTATAGATTTCGGTGCCAGCAGGGACCAAACAGTTCAGTCTGACCGCCTGCAGAACACAGATGATAGGATTTTACCCAATTACCCCTGTGTTGAGCAAAATAACTTGTGTTTTACTAAAGCACAGATTCCAGAAAAGCAGCCAGTCTTGATATAAAGACATTAAGGGATGGAGAATCCACCAATTCCCCTAGTGGCTAGTCCAAACGTTTACCATCTGCACTGATAAAAATGTGTGCCTTATTTTTAGTTTGAATGTCGGTATTTGACTTCCATCCATTAATTCTTGTACTGACTTTCTCTGTTAGATTGAAGTGCACTTTTTAGTGCCTGGTATTTTCTCCCCATCAGGGGACTTATTCACCAATCATTATGTGATCATTTAGTCTGACATGCATAACGCAGACTCCTAGAATTTCACCCAGTGATTCTTACATCATTGTGGCTGAACTAGTGCAGCACACTTAGGAGGACATCCAGTCTTACTGATAGACTCAGAGTGATGAAGAATTTACCACATCCCTCGCTAATCTGTTCTAATGTCCTCACAATTAAAAATCTGCACCTTATCTTGAATAAAGAAGGTTGAGGCTTTGGTGGTTAACCTAACAGAACAAGCAAACACCAAGATTGTGTAAATGTACAAAGTATTCCTCAAGAGAGTCAGTAAATGATATCTCTGACTTCAGTTGCTGGGTAACATCGAACATTTACAAGCTCCTCCTAGTCAATAATCTCTTCCGAATTTGTAGTCTACAACACCTACCAGTCTATACAGAGCACAGTGTGTGTTTCTGTTTAAATAGACAGACAGCTATTAAAATGAAAATTGAAAACCTGGGAATCTAAAAGCATAAACATAAAACTTACCTGTTTTCCAATTCTTGTTTCCTTGGCAGACCTGTGACTTTCATAGATTCCAAGGCCAGAAGGGATCACTGTGATCCATGCTATACAGGAGATCAGACTAGAACTTCCCCAAAATAATTCCCACAGCAGATCTGTTAGAAAAACATCCAATCTTGATTTTAAAATTGTCAGTGGTGGAGACTCCACCACAACCCTGGATAAGTGGTTCTGGTGGTTAATTACCCTCAGGATACAATACTTCTTGTATCCAGTTGGAATTTGTCTCACTTCAACTTCTAGCCATTGGATTGTGTTATAGCTTTCCATGCTTGATCGTAGAGCCCATTCTTAAATATTTGTTTCCATGTACCTATTTATAGAATATAATCAACTCACCCCTTAACCTTTTATTTGCTAAACTAAATAGATCGAGCTCCTTGAGTCTATCACTAAAAGGCATGCTTCCTAATCCTTTAATTATTCTCATGGCTTTCTCTGAACCTTCTCCCATTTAGCAACACCCTTCTTGAATTGTGGGCACCAAGACTGGACACAGGATTCCAGCAGTAGTCACACCACTGCCAAACACAGAGGTAAAATAACCCCACTGCTCCTATTCGGATCCCTCTGTTTATGCATCCCAGGATCACATTAGCTCTTTTGGCCACAGTGTTATATTAAGAATCAGAGAGGTAGCCGTGTTAGTCTGGAATAGCAGAAGTGACAAAGAGTCCTGTGGCACCTTAAAAACTAACTAAAGTATTGAAGCATAAGCTTTCGTGGGCTAACACCCACTTCGTCGGATGCAACCAGTGGAAGTGTTATATTAGGAGCTCATGTTCAGCTGATTATCCACTATGACTTCCAAATCTTTTTCAATCACTGCTTTCCAGGATAAAGTTCCCCATTCTGTAAATATGGCTTATATTCTTTGTTACTAGATGTATACATTTTTATTTTGCCATATTAAAGCACATATTGTTTGCTTGCTCTCAGTTTACCAAGTGCTCCAGATCGCTCTGAATCAGTGATCTGTCCTCTTCATTATTTACCACTCCCACAATTTCTATTCTGCAAACTTTACCAGTGATGATTTTATGTTTTCTTCCAGGTCATTGATAAAAATAGTAAATAGAGTAGGGCCAAGAACAGATCACCGCAGGATCCTTTTGGAAACACACCCTGGTTGATGGTGATTTCTTGTTTACAATTACATTTTGAGACCTATCAGTTAGCCAGTTTTTAATCCATTTAAGGTGTAATGGGTTAACTTCAAATCACTCTACTTTTTGTATCAAAATATCATTGTGTCATCCAGTTTACTCTTTTTGAAAACTGTCACAATGTTGACTTTCTTCCAGTCTTCTGGAACTTCCCCAGAGCTGCAAGACTTATTGAAACTAAACATTAACGGTCCAACAGGCACCTCAGCCAGCTCTTTTAAAACTCCTGGATGCAAGTTATCTGGATCAGCTGATTTTAAAATTTCTAAAAAAGCAGCAGCATGGCCCTCTTCCAGCTCCTACATGTAGGGGCAGCCAGGGGCATAAGCTCTACATGCTGCCACCACCCCAAGCTCAGCTCCCATTGGACAAGAATTGCAACCAAGGGGAGCTGCAGGGGTGCTGCCTGGAGGAAGGGCAGCATGCAGAGTTTGCCTGGCTGCAGCTCTGTGTAGGAGCTGGAGGGGGGACATGACCTCTGTTTCTGGGAGCTGCTTGAGCTAAGCGCTGCCCAGAACCTGTACCCTTTAGTCACCCATCCATATCCCAAATCCCTGCCCAAGTCCTGGTCCCCCTCCCATCCTCTGAACCCCTTGGTCCCAGCCCAGAGCACCCTCTTACACCCCAAACTCCTCATCCCCAGCCCCACACAGGAGCCCGCCTCCCCAGCTGGAGCCCTCACTCCCTGTGCACTCCACTCCATCATGGAGTCCCCTTCCACACCCTGAACTCCTCATTTTTGACCCCACCCCAAAGCCTGCACTCCCACTCAGAGCCCTCAGACCCTCTTACACCCCAACCCCAATTTCGTGAGCATCTATGGCCCACCATACAATTTCTATTCCCAGATGTGGACTTCAGGCCAAAAAGATTGGTCACCCCTGTCCTAGTGTGATTTGGTGGTCTATAGCAGACATCAACTCCCACCCCATCTTGTGCTTTATCTGTCAGGACATTGATCCATAAGCATTCAAGATCATTTTCTTCTGAGTTATTAGTGACTCAGAAACTGTAATGCCATTTTTAATATAGCATGCCCCCCCCTCCCCTTTCTGTTTTGGCCTACGTGATCCTTCCTAAACAATTACAATCCTTGAGTTTAACATTCCAATTGTGCGAATCATCCCACCAGGTTTCAGTAACACCAAATGGATCAAATTTATGCTAAAAAATGAGCAATTCCAGTTCCTCTTTTTTATTCCTCTGTGTATCAGGGTTCTGAGCAGGCATGGCTCAGCCAGCCCTCTGTCACTCCACTTCTAATTAAAGGAGGTAAATCGGAGCTGGCTGGAGACACCTGTACCTGATGGACAAAGGGGAAATAGCTGCCAGCCCAATTAGTCTGGGGCTGTGTACAGGCCCAGAGGCAGACAGGACGGCCAGGCCAGGCCAGGCCAGGCCAGGCCTCCTGGGTCCAGAGGCTAAGGAATCCTCAAGGCTGTAACCCCCAAGTTGTACTTGGTGAGACGATGGTGCATTGGCATTATGTAAATAAACTGCACTGGTGCCTGCTGAGCCAGAAGGTCTTGGAGTGGTTTTTGGAGTAAAGCAGAGGCAGGACCAAGGGGGGCCCTGCTATTCCCTGTTTCCTCACATTGACATTTGAGCAATTCAATAATTTATTCTCTTCATAGTCCCTGGGAGCAGCCCCATAGTCCCCCCCCAGCCCAGCCGCTCCCCCCCCCCCAGCCCAGCCGACAGCGGCTGGGCCCCCCCCCAGCCCAGCCCAGCCCAGCCCAGCCGGCGCTCCCCCCGCCCGCCAGCTGACAGCTGGCGGCAGCGGGAGCAAGAGCGGCGTGAGCTGCCCTTTCTCCCCCCCCTTCTCCTCCCCCGGACAGTGCTGCTGCCGCCGGCCAGGCTCACAGCTCCTGCCGGGGCCAGGCTCGCTTGTCCGGGGGAGAGCTGCGCCGCCTCCCCGCCCCTTCCCCCCTCTCCAGGTCCGGCGACAAGGGGGGACACAACGGGTACAGCTGTGTACCGGGGCCCCCCTAAAGTCGGGGGGCCCGGTACAGCTGTACCCGTAGTACCCCCCTGTCGCCGGCCCTGCCTGGGAGTGCTTAGACAGGATGTAGTATATCCTTGGAAGCACCTCCCACTCCCTTTTCCTGTCCAGTTGCTGGAATCCTGGAGTCTTACTCCTGACTCCTAATCTTTAACTACTTTCTGGCCTTGACCTGTGTCTTGAACAGGGTGTATGTAGAACCATCTTCTTTGATTTTCTTGTCCAGGGTGTTTCCATCTCCTAGAGTTTCCTGGATGAGGTGTGGGACATTAAAAAATAAATAAATAAAAAAATCTCCTAATCCCCTGGGTTTTCAGTGGGGGTTGTAGAGTATCTCCAGTAAATTCTCCTGCTGGGTTTTTGAAAGGGATAGAGATATCCTTGTAACTTCTCCTCATATTCAGGCGCAGGGATGATTTATGCTCTGTAACTCTTCCTCTACTGTTCCTAGCTGAGAGGGAACAATAACTCTTCTTTGTGTTCCCGTGCTGGAATGTGGCCAGAGCCAGCCCCAGTAACTTGGAATGGGTCTGCAATGAGAGTTGCCAACTCTCCAGGGCTGTCCTTGAGACTCCAAGAATTAAAGATTAATCTTTAATTAAAGATTACATCATGTGATGAAACCTCCAGGAATATGTCCAACCAAAACTGGCAACACTACTTGCAAAATAATTTCCCCCCTTGCTCTCCACATCCTATGTCCTCACAATGGACTGGATTTAGGATTCGAGGAAAGGTTGCCTTGTTCGTTGCCTCCTAGCTTGGAAAGAATTCAAATCCACTGTAAATAAACAAAATCTCGCATTGCAGACTGGTGAAACTTTCACACAACAGTTTAAAAAAGTTATTCAGAACCTTTCTGAAAGCATCCAAAGTAAACAGCTCACTCAGGAGTCAACCACCCTTCCTGCAAACACACAGCAACTCTTGGGAGTGCAACTAAGAACTAATCAACTCCTCCAGATAGACCACTGATGACATGGAGTCTAAAGCTGTCACTATCAGCTCTTCAGAGGGAAATCAAATGGCATACGGGGACACTTTCAATCAAAACTCAATTACGTCCATTAAGTACTGAATGTCTCTGAATTAAAGTACTGGAAAAAAGTGTATTAATAAAAATGTATTCACACAAACACAGGAACATGCCGACCCCGTGTCTCTGACTTCCACTTTCCAAATATCACCATGAGCAAAACAGTAGCACGTCCCTTCCCATTCTTGTCTCTGTGCCATGATCTGCAATGACTGTGGGGATTTACTTCAGGTCTTGGTCATTGCCCTTCAGTTGGTATAACCCACTGGTCAGTGTGTGTTCCATGTCCCTTCTGGGAACCACTTTACAGAGGATGTGAATCTGCTACATCCCATAGCAACAACGGCTGGTGCTTTTGCTCCAACTGTAGGGACTCCTGTTTTTTACTTCTGGAGGTCCCTGATTTAAACCCTATTGTCAGCCTAAGAGGGCAGCAATCACATAGGCATCTCAGTTCTCCACTGAGTCTGCCAAAGGCAACAGTCCACCATCAGTTTGGCATTTCTGAGGGGGTAGTTGTGTTGCCATCCTTCTCAGGTCATTGAGAATCACAGCTGGCACAGAAATACCACTAACATCTCCCCCATCGAAAAGGAATAGAGCATCCCCATCCAATCCTTTCCAATATTTCCAATGTATCCACAAAGCATCCTCCCCCCAGAATTCCCTACAGCCTGCAGTGCCACAGAGTACTATGAGGTCTGGCTGTAGAACTTTGGGGTGGCCTGATTGGGAATTAAGTTTCATCAACAGCTCCAGCATCTTTCAACCCCCCCTAGTACTTCACAAATGCTGAAATCTGGGTTGCATAGGTTGGTGGCACTTGTTTTGGGTACTGTGGGGATGGGCTGTGTGCAACCACGTATAAACCCAGGCAACTAGTTGAGCAGGGGTTGCATATTCCATTCCAAAAATTACATTAAAAGAACATTAGAGTTGCAAAAGCCAGGATTCAAAAGTCAGGTTGCCCATGCAACCTTAATTTAGCCTCCATGCAATATTGCCCAGTTGTTAATTACATGATCACATATGATTTTTCCCCCCACAGGAACCCTGCTTCATTCATTGAATGGGTAGTTATTCAATATTTCTTTTTATCCTCCTCATTCAATGTCTGGCCCCAGGATGTAGTTAACTCACACCATCCAAAACCCTGCACTGTATACAAAACTAGTAATTTCCTGTTGTGACTTTTTTGCTCTTTACACAACACACTTAATATGAAAGAACCCCATGACACAGTGGGGTCCAAATAACCATGTTCACTAGCTATATACGACATCCTGGCTCCATGTACACACTGCTGCTCTGGCAGGGTTCTGAAACACTGAAAACGAGGGCCACTAAAGGGATCACAAACCATTTAAAGAGATACTACCCAATGCCTATGCACTGTATTTCCTCATGAGCATTTCTGTGGTACTCGCATCATAGTATCTGAGTGCTTCATAAACATTAGCGAATTAATCTTTACAGCACCCCAAGGTATTAGGTGCTATTATTATCCCATTTTCACAGGAAAACCACTGGGGCACAGCGATACGAAAGCCAAAATTGTCTGAGGTGTCTACTACTTTTAGGTGTCCAACTTGATATCTAGGGCCGTTTTGTTTTCTCAGAGAACTTAGCATTTTTATTGCATTTAATATGTTCAAAGCACAGCTCCGGTTGACATCAACTGCATTTGTGAATGCTCAGAACTTTTGCAAAATTTCAAATAAAAAACTGGAAAACAACTGAACAATAACAACTACAGGAACGCCTCACTTAACATTGTAGTTATGTTCCTGGAAAATGTGACTTTAAGCGAAACAATGTCAAGCAATTCCCCATAAGAATTAATGTAAATGGGGAGATAAGGTTCCAGAGACATTTTTTTTCACTAGACAAAAAAACTGTTGGGTCTCAAAGCTACTTACTGACAGCAGAGGAAAGCCAGGACTCCTGGGTTCAGTTCCAGGTGCTGAAGTCCCACTGTATCCCCAACTTGTCCCGTCTGCCTCTGCTCCTATCCAGGTCTCCCCCATCCTTGTAGTTCCTGCCCCTCTTCTGTGCACCCCCTCTGCTGTCCCTCCCCCTCTGGCTACTGCAACTCCACCTCCCCAAAGGCCTGGCTTTCATCTCTTTGCACTCCAGTCAGATGCCTCCTTCTACTTCCGCAGGCTACCTGGGTTTCAGCAGCAGGAGCATTGAGAGCACAGTGGAGAGAGTCTGCCTGCTTTCCGTTCTTGTGCCTAGAGACCTTCTTGGAGCTGGAAGGATCTATTGTTGGAAAAGACCTGTTCAGTCTCTAAAGCCCTGGGCTGGAGCATGCTCAGTGCAGACAGAATCTGTACCAGTCTAACTCTAACAAGTTTCTACAGAGAATGTGACAACTGAGATTAGTTAGGGGTTGGCAACCTTTCAGAAGTGGTGTGCCGAGTCTTCATTTATTCACTCTAATTTAAGGTTTTGCATGCCAGTAATTTTAACGTTTTTAGGTCTCTTTCTATAAGTCTATAATATATAGCTAAACTATTGTATGTAAAGTAAATAAGATTTTTAAAATGTTTAAGAAGCTTCATTTAAAATTAAATTAAAATGCAGAGTCCCCCAGACAGGTGGCCAGGATCCAGGCAGTGTGAGTGCCACTGAAAATCAGCTTGTGTGCCACCTTTGGCACCCATGCCAAGTTTGCCTACCCTGAGTTAGAGGTTTATAACTTGTTCAAACGTAGGTGAATTTTCAGTTTTCACAGACACAGCAAAAAGCACACCCTTAACACTAGAGCAACATTGCATCGTACTTCAAGTCTGTTCTATATTGGTTGGTATATTGTGTTCATCACCATAGTATGGGAGCATCTTCCAATAGTGCATTATGCAATGTGACCAACATCTGTCACATTGTACTCTCATCCTTTCCCCTGGAGGAGAAGTGTGCACTGTGGAGTGTTGTATTTTGATAGGGTATGTTTTTTTAAATATACATGTTACTCTCTATTTATGCTAGAGAAGGCAAGGTCCAAGAAATGCAGCTTGCACTTGGAGCTGAAGGTGGGAAGGTTGGTGATGCTCCTTAGATCAAAGCATGACAGCACCAGATTGTCTCAACAAAGCACTTAGAAGAATTTTTCTAACATGGGCAAAACAAGGTATTTTCTCCTAATGTGCCAACTCTTCACAATTTGTTTTTCTTAAAGTCCCAGCTCCTGGATCCGCATGATAAGTGCAGAATCATAGATTTGTAGGCGTGGAAGGAACCTTACTAGGCTATCTAGTCCAGTCCCTTCCACTCAAGGCAGGACTACATAATAGTCAGACAAGTCAGGATCTCAGTTTTTATTTAAAACAAAACAAAACAAACAAACAAAAAAAACCCCAACCCCATTTCCATTCCTCTTGGTTGCAGAGAAAAGTTTAAAAACGTGATCCCAGTGCACCCTAAAAAATCATGAATTTTGAAAAGCACAAATAATTTGGGTTCTTTTTAAACTAATCCCATGATGTTTTGGATTTTGACTCATGATCTGTGAATGCTTGAGATTGGCAATTGCTGTTATGGAACACGTTATGCAACTTTAATAATAGTCAGTGTTAACCATTCTGCCTATAATCACATTCTTTTGTTGTTTGCATTTTATCCTCTGTGTCTTATCTGCTTTATTATGGTGTTGGCTGTTGCATCATTCTTTAAGTTTTGCTTTCTCTACCTCAATTTTCTCCTTGGAATAGATAGAGAGTTGCATATATGTATTTATCTACTTAGGATGCAGCTTCTTGAATGGCCTTGGAGCTATTTTTGGAAAGTGTGACAATGGCTACCTTATTATCACTGTGCTCTTCCTATTTCAGTGAAGTCAAGCTTTGTGTTTGTCTAAAAGACTCTGTTTTGGCTCTGATAGTGAACTGGCAGCAGAGTGTTGTACCATGGCTTTATCCTGTGTGTGTAGCATGTAGGGGCCCAGTCAGGATCAGGGCTCCATCACCCGGAGCAGCACCATATAAACACATGGCAAGAGACAGTCCCTGGTCCAACCTGCTCACAATCGGTGGCCTCCAAACCAAAAAAACATTTAGATTTGTGTAACTTTACCTACATGATTCCTCCCACTGAAATCTATGGGGTTGCTCCATGAGTAAGTTCTTAAATGTTAGAAATATCAGGGCCTAATTTAAGACAAGGTGAATGGAGTGAGGTTGGGGGTAGGAGGTGTCTATCCCAGGCTGTGACCCTGCACTGCCTGGGTCCCTAGCTGTGTGTTTGTGTGTCTATCCCAGGCTGTGACCCTTTCGTGCCTGGGTTCCCAACTGGGAGGCGGGGGTGTCTATCCTAGGCTGTGACCCCGTTCTGCCCAGTCCCGGTTGTGGTGTGTGTGTGTCTATCCCAGGCTGTGACTCCGCTCTGCCCAGTCCCGGTTGTGGTGTGTGTGTGTCTATCCCAGGCTGTGACCCCTCTCTGCCCGGTCCCGGTTGTGGGGTGTGTGTGTCTATCCCAGGCTGTGACCCCGCTTTGCCCGGTCCCGGTTGTGGTGTGTGTGTGTCTATCCCAGGCTGTGACCCCGCTCTGCCCAGTCCCGGTTGTGGGGTGTGTGTGTGTGTCTATCCCAGGCTGTGACCCCGCTCTGCCTGGTCCCGGTTGTGGGGTGTGTGTGTCTATCCCAGGCTGTGACCCCGTTCTGCCCGGTCCCGGTTGTGGTGTGTGTG
Organism: Sternotherus odoratus; assembly: GCA_032164245.1. NCBI lineage: Eukaryota > Metazoa > Chordata > Testudines > Kinosternidae > Sternotherus > Sternotherus odoratus. The sequence continues at coordinate 291,329,748 of JAVMKO010000001.1, read as the reverse complement.
TGTCTATCCCAGGCTGTGACCCCGCTCTGCCCGGTCCCGGTTGTGGTGTGTGTGTCTATCCCAGGCTGTGCCCCGCTCTGCCCGGTCCCGGTTGTGGGGTGTGTGTGTGTCTATCCCAGGCTGTGCCCCGCTCTGCCCGGTCCCGGTTGTGGTGTGTGTGTGTCTATCCCAGGCTGTGACCCCGCTCTGCCCGGTCCCGGTTGTGTGGTGTGTGTGTGTATCTATCCCAGGCTGTGACCCCGCTCGGCCCGGTCCCGGTTGTGTGGTGTGTGTGTGTATCTATCCCAGGCTATGAACCCCCTTTTGCCCGGTCCCGGTTGTGTGTGTGTGTGTGTGTGTGTCTATCTCAGGCTGTGCCCCGCTCTGCCCGGTCCCGGTTGTGGTGTGTGTGTGTCTATCCCAGGCTGTGACCCCGCTCTGCCTGGTCCCGGTTGTGGGGTGTGTGTGTCTATCCCAGGCTGTGACCCCGTTCTGCCCGGTCCCGGTTGTGGTGTGTGTGTGTCTATCCCAGGCTGTGAGCCCGCTCTGCCCGGTCCCGGTTGTGGTGTGTGTGTCTATCCCAGGCTGTGCCCCGCTCTGCCCGGTCCCGGTTGTGGGGTGTGTGTGTGTCTATCCCAGGCTGTGCCCCGCTCTGCCCGGTCCCGGTTGTGGTGTGTGTGTGTCTATCCCAGGCTGTGACCCCGCTCTGCCCGGTCCCGGTTGTGTGGTGTGTGTGTGTATCTATCCCAGGCTGTGACCCCGCTCGGCCCGGTCCTGGTTGTGTGGTGTGTGTGTGTATCTATCCCAGGCTGTGAACCCCCTTTTGCCCGGTCCCGGTTGTGTGTGTGTGTGTGTGTGTGTGTGTTTATCTCAGGCTGTGCCCCGCTCTGCCCGGTCCCGGTTGTGGGGTGTGTGTCTATCCCAGGCTGTGCCCCGCTCTGCCCGGGTCCCCGGTTGTGTGTGTGTGTGTGTGTGTGTGTCTATCTCAGGCTGTGCCCCGCTCTGCCCGGTCCCGGTTGGGGTGTGTGTGTATCTATCCCAGGCTGTGACCCCGCTCTGCCCGGTCCCGGTTGTGGGATGTGTGTGTGTATCTATCCCAGTCTGTGACCCCGCTCTGCCCGGTCCCGGTTGTGGGGTGTGTGTCTATCCCAGGCTGTGCCCCGCTCTGCCCGGGTCCCCGGTTGTGTGTGTGTGTGTGTGTGTGTGTGTGTGTGTGTGTCTATCTCAGGCTGTGCCCCGCTCTGCCCGGTCCCGGTTGTGGGGTGTGTGTCTATCCCAGGCTGTGCCCCGCTCTGCCCGGTCCCGGTTGTGGGGTGTGTGTCTATCCCAGGCTGTGCCCCGCTCTGCCCGGTCCCGGTTGTGTGTGTGTGTGTCTATCCCAGGCTGTGCCCCGCTCTTCCCGGGTCCCCGGGGCTGGGTGTAGCCGGGGTCGCCCCGCCCCGCCCTGTCTCGTTCAGCCGGGGGCGGAGTCGGCCGGTTTCCTTCCCCCCCGCGCCGCGCTCGCCGCTTTACTCCGCGGCTCCGGGCCGAGGCTGACATCGGGGCGGCGCTGAGCGAGTCGAGCCGGCGGCCGGGTTCCTCCTCCCCCCGCGGGCTCTGCCGCTGCCCCGGGTCCCTCCTGGAGAGGCGCCGCCCGCCGCGCCCGGGCGCCGGGGAGGAAGCGGCAGGTTCCCCGCTTCGCGCGGCTCCCAGGGCAGCCCCGGGGGACTCCGCCCCGCGCGGCCGGGAGCAGCCGCTGGAAGTTGCCGGGAGCGGCTCCCCCAGGTGAGCGCCGCTGCCCGGGGACAGGAGGGGAGCCCCCCGGGCGTGTGACCCCCTTTCCCAGGGTCTGGGGGGGGGGCGGGCGTGGAAACCCAGGGGCGTCTCTCTCCTCCCCGTGTCCTCTCCCCGACCCCGGCTGCTCCCTGGGGAGCTGGGTTGGGTTGGGGGGGGGGAGATGTTTTGGGGGGAGTCTCCTCTGGATGGGGCGCTCCCCACTAGGGGAGATGTTCGTCCACCTCCCCTTAATCAGGGACCGGCCAGGTGGGCTGCTAGCCCCGTTGGCTAGCAGCTGGCTTAGTGGAGCAGCCCTGGGGTGGGATCCCCTGGAGAGGGGTAGGGGTGGCTCTCGGATGGCAATGAGATGCAGAGCCCCTGGCATGACAGTCACCCTCGCACCTTGCTCTCTGCCCGTCCAAAGTTTGTGGCTGTCTCTCCTGTCCGCATGGGATGCCATGGAGGTGCTGGGCACCAGGGACTTCACTTTCCACATCGAGTTGTTTGTGCAAATCCTACCGAGCATGGGTGCCCGTGGCCCAACTGGAGAGGGGGCACCCAGTCTGGGGTTGTAGGGTGCCGGGGGTATGTAAGCCAGCAGATGGTGATCATTGCATTTCATCTGGGTTGCCTCGGGCTTTGTTTTTAAGGCTGTGTTAAGTATGTGTGTGCTCACATCAAAACGGAGAGCATCTGCACTGCACTGGCATCCTTCAGAGCCGTGTGTGGTATTTTTCAGACTAGGGGGTTATCTCATGTCTTAAAATCCTGAGCCAGCAAAATCCGGGAGCCTGAGGTAGATTAATGCAGCCTCATTAGTTTAGTCAGGAGGAGCACCCTGGGTCAATGCAGACAATTAGAAACCTCCCTTAGTGTCTTAATAAGTCTGACAGCATGTTTCTGCCTGGTGACACCTTCCAGGGGGTTAGCTTTGTTGTTATTAAATCTCCTTTATTCTTTATTTATATTGCCAGGGGGGAAATGTGCAGGAGAATCCATGGCCTTTTGCCTTCCTTGCAAAGAAGGCACCAGAAAAGGAGGAAATTCTGAAAGGAAGTGAAGCAAGAATGAATGAAGGGGCTTGGGAATGAATGAGACATGCTTGGAGAATATTTGTTCTATTTACACCCCCTTCCCTCTGCAATTCCCCTGTACTACTTGGTGAATAGACTTCCAGGCATTGGAAACTGTTTGCCTTTGCACTTTCTGGCATTTAAAACTACAGAGATTCAGATGTCTTGGACCAGATGGCAAAGCAGGATACTTCAGTCTTGGAAATCTGTCCTCTTCCAATTTTGCAACACTTCCTATCTTTAGGAGGAGAAGAAGCATAGAGCAAACAATTTGATTTGTAATTACTCATACATACATTGTCTGCTTGTGTGTGTTTTTCTGGTGGGGAGGGGGAGGAAAGGAAAGGAAATATGGATGTACAGTACTCTGAAATGCTTCGAAAGGCGCACACTGTTGGGCACGAAGGTGCTGTGTGTGAAACTTTAAAGATTAGTTCTGATTCTGTTTGTACTGGCTTTTGATTGACATCTCTGCAAAGGAACAATGGGAGCTCAGAGAATAGTTCTCTATAATGGTTTGTCTACATGAGAAAGTTCCTCCATGCATTTACATGGTCAGACTAGTTCATTTTACTCTGTGGTTACACTCGCTAGACCAGGGTGGCCAACCTGAGCCTGAGAAGGAGCCAGAATTTACCAGTGTACATTGTTAAAGAGCCACAGTAATATATCAGCATTCCCCTATCAGCTCCCCCCCTTCCTTCCCTGCACCTCCTGGTCAGCTGTTTTGTGGTGTGCAGGAGGCTCTGGGGGAGGGGGGTAGGAGCGAGGGCACGGCAGGCTCAGCGAAGGGGGTCGGAAGGTGTGGAGTGGGGGTAGGGAATATGGCAGAGCCAGGGGTCGAGCAGTGAGTACTCCCTGGCACATTGGAAAGTTGAAACCTATAGCTCCAGCCTCCGAGTCGGTGCCTATACAAAGAGTCACATATTAACTTCTGAAGAGATGCATGTGGCTCTGGAGCCATAGGTTGGCCACCCCTGCTCTAGACAATGTAGACAGCACTGTGTCCAAAAACCCCTGCAATTAGGGCTGTTTTATTTTAAAGACCGGTTTAGGATAGGATTAAACACTGTCTTTATCAGAATAAGTGGGATGGTTCTGCCTTACTTTGTGGTTTAGATTCACCACTTCCTAAATTACTGGTCTGTAGATAGCATACCTATCAATTAGCATTTAGAGTGTCTAGTCATTGGCAGATTTGGTGTATATTGAGTTGCCTTTCATTTGAATTGTTAGGTATGTTGGTCATCTGTTCATACATAACACAATCTATTAACACACCATCTAGTCATTGCCCACTTTCATCCTGGTTGTTCCACAATTTGGGAAGAGGTTGCTATTTTTATCGTATTTTTCACTTGCACTGTCAAGCCTTGAAGTCTGCTTCAAACTGGTAATCAAACAGTAGTAATTCAACTGTAAAAAGCCTCTTTATAAATCAGAAGCCACTTCTTAAATGTGCATATCAGATCAGTTGTAAGGTAGTTAATTTTAGAGTGGGTGTCGCCTTCAAGCTGTGCAAAACACTTCTTTAAAAGAAAAGGTTCTCTGTGTGTAAAAAAGCAAAATGACCAGGATTTGTCCACTGCCGTTCACTGCAGAAGCACAAATTAAATGAATTCTGGGCCAATACATTTTATTTGGTGTCTGTCAATTTCCCCAGCTAGCTCTTTGAAACCAACTTCAAAGTTTTTAATTTATTAGGGAAATTCTTCCTTTGGACCAGGAAGACTCTGGTTAGATGCAGTATCTTGGATCTGCTCTGTGGGCCAAGGATTATTTGTTTCTTTCACTTTCTATAAAGTGTCATGCATATTTAGCATCCTCTATAAATAACTGTTAGAATTGCCCTAGGTTTTTTTCTAACTTGTATTATTGTGTGAATTTGGTTATCCCATCATTATCTTAACTTCCAGGGCAACACTGAACAAGTAAGATTCTCAGCATAGCACATTTGTGTAAGGTGTGGATTGGAATTCAATTTGGTGCTAAATGTAGTTAGAGAAACCATTATCCCCTCCAGAAGGGTTTTAATAACTAGACCTTTTTTGTAACTCATTATCCAAAAATTAGTGTGATTAACTGAGATGATTTATTAGAGGCTTGTTAGACACTGTTCATATTTCTTCTTCAAGAGGCACTGCTGTGATACTATATTTCAGCTCTAAAACGAGTACATGGCTCTTACTTTCCCTGTATTGATTTACAATCTCCATGTAACTCTTTGTGGACACACTTATTTTTCCAAACCAGCGCTTCGCTGGTTATATATGTACATGCTGTAGCTTTAAAACTAATGCTAGCTGGCAGGAACAATCCATCATTTGTTGATGATGTAACAAATCTGTGGTCACTTGGGATTTCAATGCTGCCACTATATTGCATGCCACAGCCACACTAAATTACCTGATATCTGCAAGGGTAGAACTGTGATTCTCCTGCTTAAAAAGCAGAGGAGTAACAGGAAAACCTTAGCAGACTTTAATAGTATAGGAACTATGCCCAAAGTCGATCTCTTTGATTCTGGTCAGAAGAGGACAGTGCTACAGAAACCGTACAGTTCATTTAAAATACTAATACTCTGTTCCATAGCACCTTTCATTTTGCTAACATTAATCCTATTAGAGAATCTCCATTTTTACCAGGGAGGTAAGAGACAGAACTGAAATTCATTGACTTTCTCAAGGTCACATTGTGAACTAGATACCACAAGAAATAGAACCCAGCATATTTGGTTTCCCGTCCCCAGGTGCAAGCACACCCCCTTCTAGATAGGGTCCTTGTCTGTTTTGTACAGTACCAAGTACACACTGATGGTTCCAAGCTCATAAAGAAGGGGGGTATGTGTGTGTAAAGCAGGGGAAGGGTTTGTAAGGGAATTCTAAATGGTTGTGTGTCCTAAGAGGAGATTGTGTTAAGCAGTGACTGGAGAAAGTTGTTTAATAAAATCCTCAACGATCTTGATACCGGGTTTTGTTGTGTTCTTTTTTCTAAAGCCACTTTCTCTCAACCCCCCATTCTGAGCGGCTGCCTTGTGATTTTTTTTTTTGAACTAATATCCTATTGCTTGATTCTGTAGCACACAAGTCCCCTTATCTCTTTAATATGTAGTTTTAAAATATTTTTATAATGTTCCTGCCAAGAAAGACTTTCAAGATAAATGTGTTTTTCTGAAGATGTTCAAACTAGGTTTCTCTTGAATTGCTTGGGGGCGTGTGTGTGGCAGTTGTAAACCTTTCCACACTAAGGTTTATCTCTGAATGCATTGTACCAATACATGATTGAAGAAGTACCTGATGGTTGCTTTAGTTTTGTCTGCTTTGTCCTCTCAGACTTCAATTACATAAACTGATTAGTCTCCAAGATGCCACAAGTATTCCTCGTTTTCTTTATTGTGTATAAGGATGATTCTGTGTATGGGTGATTCTTCCACCCTCCCCTCCTCTTGGGTATGTGAAAAATCCGCAAATAATCTCTTGCTTAACTTTGGGGGCACCTGAAGTTTGGGTGCTAAATGCTCAATTGTAGCTGTAGCCATGTTTGTTGGTCCCTGGATATTAGAGAGACTAGGTTAGTGTGAGATAAGACATTTTATTAGACCAACTTCTGTTGGTAGGATTTCAAGAGCTTGTCTCTCTCTCACCATCAGTAGCTGGCTCAATAAGAGAGATTGCCTCACCTGCCTTGAATTTGGTGGGAGTTGAGGGTACCTTGGCAGCTTTTCAGGATCAAATCTATAAGGGTATCTTTTTTTTTTTTTTTTTTAAATGTGTATGTGGAAAGGGGCTGCTGAGGAAGGGAAAAAAGATTCCTGACTCTCTCTGCCCCGGCCTCTGTTTTTGTGGAGATGGTACCAGTGACAGGCCATACATTTAGGCATCAATCCAGCAATGAGCTCTGCCGCTGGACCCCTGCAGTCATGCAGAGCCTCACTGAAAGCTCTTATTTAGAAATAGCAAGCGCTTGCTTGGAAAGGATTCTATGCAATCATGGTTTAAGCCCTATCTATTTTTGCCCTTCAAGGCACTGATCCTTCAGGTTACCCCATTGGCTTCCATTGGGTTACAGGGTTCTGCAGGATTGTTTGCTTGGGGTCTAGATGATTTCAGCGGAACGAACTCTGATCTGCTGTACTCTTCTCCACTTGTACTGTTTGTTTGCAATTGGCTATTTTGTTGCTCTGGACTGGTGATGCTAAACTGGTCAGTTTCACTTTCGAGCTCCGCTGTTAGGATGATGCAATGTGTGAGCTTCAAGGTAGGAGAACATGTTTTAAAAACAAACTCTATGACTTAAAATGAAAAACATTGCTATTATTTCCTCTTTGCAAAACCTTAAATTCTGGGCATATGCTTATTGGCACCGTTCACTTATAAATATTGCAACTGTGCCACAGCGTGTCCTCCTCCCCCCCCCCCCCCCCAAGTAATCAAAGCAGAGATTTAAATAACCTTTTTCTTTTTTGGTCCCCGATGTGACAGTCCGTGCAGGAGGGTTCTGTAATTCTGCTTTTAAATAGGTGGGTCTTGTATATCTTTCTGAATTACATGAGGGAATGCATCAGGCATAAGCAGCACTTACATGAAGGCTACATTTTCCTTTTAGGTGCTGTGCCCCCTTCTAAAGTGTCTCTTTAAATTAACCAGATGGGTTTTCTGTGTGTTCCAATTTACAAGTGCCACAGTGAGGCACTCTAATGGATTAGGTCTCAGGCCACTTCTTTTGTATATTAATCTGGGTGATTACTGACACATTCACTGATCTAAAATTGCCCGAGTCTAAAGTAATGGCACCCATGGTGGTGTATATTATGAAAGTGCAATCACAGGGCATACAATAGATCATTTTTTTGGTGTGGGAGGGAGAGAAGGGAAATCTTCTGGTTAAAAGGCAAGGAACAAGGAGATCTGGATGTTTGGTTACTAGAATTAATGAGCAACATGTAATTTAAGAACCTAAGAGGAGGTTCTGTTCTCAGTTCTGACACAGACTTGCAGCTTGACTTTGCACAAATCAGTGAGAGGCTACTTTTGAAAGACTGGTCCTAACTGTGGACGTTGCTTGATACCTTCCTCCTCCCCAAGGTCCTGAGAACCTATGGCCCCACTTGCTTTTTACCCATATACCCTTTGCTCTGTTTCCCAATCTGTGAAATGCGGCTATAATACTTAGAACTGTTGTGGAGTTTAATGTCTTGTAAAGCATTTTGGGACACTTGGATGGAAGAAGATACAGAAATACAAAGGATTTGTATTGCTTATCCATCCATCCATCCAAACTTTCTTCCCTCTGCATTAAAATATTTCCTGCATGCCCAATTGTTCATGTGTAAACATTATAATGGGCTTATCTGATTCTTTGATTTATGCTTTCTTCTGAGAGATAAAGATTGGATATGTTTCTGGTGACAAGAAGGTATGGGTGAGTGACACACCCTCTGAAATCGTTGTCTCTTCTCTATCTCTGCTTTCATGCTTTAATCTAGAAGGAAGCCCTGCCTGGAGAGAAGTCAGTGAGGTTTCAGAAGCAGTTGCCATGCATGACAATGTTTACATTTGTAGGCAATGTGGGATTTTCATGTCAATCTATCCACTAATAATTTGCATCTCTTTTGGATGAGACTTAAACTTGACAATGGAACCAGCTGTGACACAAGTGTTTCACATAGGTAGAGTTGCATCTATATGTAATCTTTATGAAACCTTAGCACCAGAGGCCAAAGTCTTCAAATCTGCATGCTTAAATTGAGGCTCCTGAAGCCACATTTAAGCATCTCAACGAGAAATGGTCTCATCTTAAAAAGATGCTGAGCACTTGCAGTTTCCAGCCTAACTTTAGGCACTAGGTTTGAAAATTTTGGCCAAAGCTTCTCTTTGGAACTCTGCCATTTGTCAAGGTACTGGCTAACTTGGGTTTCCTTCTCCAGGTGTAGGTCCTGCTTTACTCAGATCTGGGTTAAAGTTCTTTCTTTTAGAGTTCTGATTTAATGACATCCTTCTAACCTACTACAGGTAAGACAGTTCTGTGTTTTCAAATATTAACATGCTGGGTGTAAACTTGCAGTGGTGTCTTTTACATTAAATTACCTGAAAGCAAATTGCTTCTTGGTACATCACAAGATCATGCATGGCACCACTACTGCATTGATGCTTGTTGGCTCAACACAAACTTGTGTGGATACCCAGGAAGATAACTCTTGCTGTGCCCAGAAAAAAAAAAATAGTCTTCAATGCCTGTGGCATTACCCTGTTTCCCCGAAAGTAAGACATCCCCCAAAAATAAGACCTACTTCCAGTTTTGCCTCTCGCTGTAATATAAGGCATCCCCCGAAAATAAGACCTCCCTTTTTGTTCAACAATAAATGTGTACCGTATTCTTCTTCATGGAAAAATAAGACATCCCCTGAAAATAAGACCTAGCACATCTTTGGGAGCAAAAATTAATATAAGACACTGTCTTATTTTCGGGGAAACACGGTATATCAATGCAGCAGCTGTCCCTGAACAGTACAGAGAATGGGACAAGTAGAGCCCCGAGTGCATGAAGAAGTGCACTGTTTAGCATTTCTATAAATGTAAATTTGAGGGCCCCTGCAAAAGCACCATGCTCTAGCTGTTTGAACTCAAGGCTGGGGCCAAAGTTCTAATCCCGACTCTGCCACCCACCTGAATCATGATGTGAAGTTAAGCAAGCCACTAATCCCCAAATTTCGAGTGCCACTATTTTTGGAGACTTGACCTGGGAGACTTGAGGATCTGATACATATAATATAGAATATTTTAAAGAGATGCTCAGCACTTAACTCCAGCTGATGTCAGTGGGGTCCTTAGAATTGTTGAAAATGAGGCACAATATGACTTGCATTGCAGCATCAGATATCAGTGGCTACTTCTAAAACCTCTGACTCTCTTTTTACCCTTCTGTCTGTCGGGGATAACTCGCCCATCTTTTTAAGGGATGGTGTATGAAGATTATATTTAAAGTAGTGTGGAGGCCTTTGTTAACAAAGCAGGTCAGTTGGGTTAAATGCAGCTTTAAATTTAATATAGTCAATGAAAAATCACTCCCACTGCTTGGGGGAATAGGTGCTTTGATGGTGGTGGGGATGATTTTATGGGAGACTGTCAGCCTGTCTTGGCAAACCCTGTGCATACCCCTGTTCCTGTAGATACTGCAGATTTCTGCAGGGGGTCTGTGTTAGGAATCATAATCCTGCCCGGCTGGAACCTGCTGAGCCTGCAGGAACAAGATGAATGTGCTTTGCACTTGCCACTGAAAGATGGCAAGCCAGGGCTTTTCTGTGTGTGTGACCCTAAAGAACATTGACATAGCTTTAAGCATTGTAATAATGTGACAGAGTTGTTCTTTAATTGGCTGTTAATGGCTCTGCCTTAAACACAATGTAAGAAAATGAGTCTCTCCCACACTTGGGAAGCTAAAATGGTAACATTAAGGGGATTGCCAGGAAAGGGGTGGTGTGGGGGCCTCCATCAATGGCCAAGAGTAGCATTAGCGGGAAGCTCAGATCTCTATTACCAGCAGCTGGGTGAGTGCTGACCCTGGACTTTCCCCAAGGGACTAGTTTTACAACTCTGTCTTCTACTTAGTTGTTGTCTGACAGTTTTTGGAAGTACGCACCCCTGCCTCTTCTCCCTCCCTCCCCCATGCTCTCACCCCAAGAAGAAACTCACTACTTTTCTTTCAGCCCCTCCCAAACCCAGCTATCCAGAGGACTGCGAAACAGGGCCACAGAGTAGCACCTGGATACTTGGTGTCCGACCCCACATATGGTAATCAGATTCTGAGCATGTGAGCAAGACCCATCAGCCAGACAGCTGGGAAATAATTCTCTGTAATAACTAAGTGCTCTCGCCATTAGTGTGCCATCCCCAGCAGTTGAGATTTTTAGTACTGGCGGTTGCCGAGGGGCCACGTGACATCGTAGGCAGGCCCATCATACCATCCCCTCCATAAATGTATCAAGCTCAGACTTGAAGCCAGTTAGGGTTTTTTTTGCACCGCTGTTCCACTTTCAAGGCTGTTTCAGAACTTCACTTTTCTGATAGTTAAAAACCTTTGCCTAATTTTGAGCCTTCACCCAGGTCTTTCTCCTCTGTTGCTTCCAACCAATAAATCCCCAGTTTATAGCAAAAAGTCATCTTTTTGTCCCTCAATTCATGACTTTGCACCGATAAATATCATCCCATTTCTTTTGCTCCAGTTTACAAGGTCATCCATATCTTCTTTTATGATATTCTGGTCTCCCTCTATATTGGCAATACCTCCCAACTTTGTATCCTCTGCAAATTTTATTAGCACACATTCACTTTTGTTAAATAAAGATTGGTCCCTCTAGTAACCTCCCTCCAGCCTGATCGTTCACCTTTCAGTATGACCTGTTGTAGTTGCCCCTTTAACCAGTTCCTTCTCCACCTTTCAGTTCTCCTATTAATCCCCATCTTCTCCACTTTAACTCATAATTTCGTGTGTGGAACTGTATCAAATGCCTTACTGACATCCAGGGAGATTCGATCTACATTTCCTTTTTTCTAAAAAATCAGGTTATCTTCTCAAAGAAGGAGATCAGCTTGCTCTGGCACATGAACGCCTTGTAAAACCACAATGTATTTTATCCCAAGTACTGTTCACCCTCTGTCCTTAACCACTTTCTCTTTCTAAATTTGTTCCAAGACCTTGCATACAAGTGAGGTCAAACTAACAGTAATTCCCTGGATCACCTTTTCCCCTTTCTTAAAAATAGGAACTATATTGGCAATTCTCCAGTCATAGGGTACGATCCCTGAGTTTACAAATTCATTAAAAATCCTTGCTATTGGGCTTGCAATTTCATATGCCATTTCTTTGAATATTCTTGGATGGAGCTTATCCTGGCCCCCCGATTTAGTCCCATTTAGCAGTTTGAGTTTGACTTCCACCTTGGATGTGGTAATTTCTACCTCCATATAAGGGCCGTCTCTACCTTTTCTGCCGCCCCAAGCAGGTGGGCGGCATTGTGGGCGCTGAGAGATCGGCCGGACCTGCGGCTTCGGCGGCACTATTGCGACAGGTCTGGCAGTCCTGTGGCTTCGGTGGACCTGCTGTAGGCGTGCCACTGAAGCCGCAGGGGGGCCACCCTATTAGTGGCTGGAATGCCACCCCCCGTGACTGGCTGCCCCAGGCACGCGCTTACTGTGCTGGTGCCTGGAGCCGGCCCTGCTCCGTATCTTTGTTGCCATTAGCCACCCTGCTATTAGTAGCACATGTCCTCCAATCTATATCTGGGAAGTTAAAGGTGATCCCTGCCCGCCAATAGTGGGGGGACAGAGTGAGGGCAGCCAGCTTCAACAATGTTACTGAGCATGCTCAGTATGAGTCAAGCAGTGCATCTGGGACTAGGCATGTATCCCTGAATACCCTCTGCCCCACACATTGCTTTTGAGTGGCAGTATGAGCAACCCTACATGGACGCAAAGATATGTCCCTATCCTAAAGCACAGGGATAGGGACATATCCTAAATAAAGCTTGAGGGTAGTATAATCTCCAGGACCCATTCAGTCCTGGGCTTCTGAGGGGATGTCTACACTGCAATTAAAAATTCCCGGTTGATCCATACCAGGTGATTCGACTCATGGGGCTTGGGCTGCAGGGTTGTTCAATTGCAGTGTACAGTGAAACCTCGATTTAACGGACTAATTCGGGCGAGGGGGTGTCCGTTAAATCCGAAAGTCCGTTATTTAATAATTTTTTAAAATTATTAAATAACAGGACTTTCGGATTTAACGGACACCCCCTTGCCCGAATTAGTCCGTTATATCAAGGTTTTACCGTCAACCCGCCCGCCCGGGTCCCGGCTGCTGGGACCCGGCGGCAGTTAGCAGCCCGCCCGCCGGGGTCCCTGGCTGCTGGGACCAGGGCGGGAGCTGTCAGCCCGCCCGCCCCCGGCTCAAACCGCGGCGGCCGCTGTGAGCGGGCAGAGAGCCCGCAGGGTCCCGGCTCCCGGGACCCTCCAAGGAGGGTGAATGGTGCTGGGAGCCGGGCAGCAGCCCGCCCCCGGCTCAAACGGCGGCGGCTGCGGCGCGCGGGCTCAGAGCCCGCAGGGTCCCGGCTCCCAGGACCCTCCAAGGAGGGTGAACGTTGCCGGGGGCCAGGCGGCAGCCCGCCCCCGGCTCAAACGGCGGCGGCTGCCGCGCGCGCGGGCTGACAGCCGGAGGGTCCCGGCTCCCGGGACCCTCCAAGGAGGGTGAACGCTGCCGGGGGCTAGGCGGCAGCCCGCCCCCGGCTCAAACGGCGGCGGCTGCCGCGCGCGCGGGCTGACAGCCGGAGGGTCCCGGCTCCCGGGACCCTCCAAGGAGGGTGAACGCTGCCGGGGGCCAGGCGGCAGCCCGCCCCCGGCTCAAACCGCGGCAGCTGCCGCGCGCGCGGGCTGACAGCCGCAGGGTCCAGGCTCCCGGGACCCTCCACATAGCCAGCATGGTGCCGGGGGCCGGGCAGCAGCCCGCCCCCTGGCTCAAACCCCGGTGGAACCCTCCACAAACGGATTTCGGATGCATCAGACTTTCTGAAAAAATTTGTCCGTTGCATCCGAAGTCCGTTAAATGGAGGTCCGTTAAATCGAGGTTTCACTGTAGTTGTCTGGGCTTGGGGTGGAGCCTGAAGCAGAACATGGACAGCAATTCCTCACGTAATGTCCTGATTAACATTGTTTAATTGCTACGTTGCTGATCAATTAGAGAACATGCTCGTTTAAAGTCGCATAATATGCCCCCTTATAACGTCGTTTGGCAGCTGCCTGTTTTGTCCACTGCTTGCAGGAAGAGCAGCCTGTTGAAGCTAGCTGGTGGGGGCTTGGAACCAGGGTGGACCGGCAGCCCCCCTATCAGCTCCCCACCCCCCTAAGTTCCTTGGGCAGCAGCCACCCAGCAGGCTATCAATGGCCGGGAAGTTCAGCTGTCCCTCCCCCTTGGAGCTGCTTCTAGAAGCCTCCTGCTTGCTGTGCACAGGGCTGGATTAACCTTTTATGGGCACAGCGCCAAACATATTTGTGGGCTGCTGTGAGGTTCCCTGCTGGTGTTATCTGGACCAGTGATCTTCTAGGCCTCTCCAGTCCTTGATTCTGGGAGCCAGCCTTACCCAGCTCTGCTGTGAGAACCCCCACCCCTGGGTTGTTCATGCACATCCTCTGGCATGTAAGCTGCTCCCAGCTACTTGCAAGCAAATGACACTAGCCAATATCTCCAGTGCCAGACACAACCCTAGGAACCTCCATCTTACAATGTCCAGTTATGCCCGCTGGGCGCTGCAAGCTTATATAAATTCGTCAATTTAACAAAGAAATTGATATGTACCAGGCTTGTTATTCCAAGGGGTGTCTCTGACACACTTCAAACCAAACACACTGATTCAGGTAGAATAAACAAACCTATTTATTAACTATAAAGATAGATCTTAAGTGATTATAAGTCAAAACATAACAAGTCAGATTTGGTCAAATGAAATAAAAGCAAAACGCATTCTAAGATTCGGGGGTAGGGATAGCTCAGTGTTTTGAGCATTGGCCTGCTAAACCTAGGTTTGTGAGCTCAGTCCTTGAGTGGGCCATTTAGGGATATGGGGCAAAAATCTGTTGGATGATTTAATTGGGGTTTGGTCATGCTTTGAGCAGGGGGTTGGACTAGATGATCTCCTGAGGTCCCTTTCAACCTTGATATTCTATGATCTTAACACTTTCGGTGGTCTTACAAACTTTGATGCTTTTCACCACAGGCTGGGTAGTTACTTTTCAATCAGGTTCTCTCCTTTGATCAGCACTTCAGTCGTCTGGTGGTGGTGGTGTCTGTAGATGTAGGTGGAAGAAAGAGAGCATGGCAAAATGTCTCTCCCTTTTATCGTGTCCCTTCTTTCTTTCTTGGCTTTGCCCCTCCCCCCCCTTCAGAGTCAGGTGAGCATTACCTCATCGCAGTCCCAAACTGCCCAAAGGAAGGGGGTGACTCCTTCGAGGGTCTAACAGATTCTTTTGTTGCCGCCTAAACCAGTGTCCATTGTTCCTATAAGGCTGGGCTGGGTTTGTCCCATCCATACCCTGATGCGGTGTGAACTGCCTCTCTGTTCTTGGAGAGTTTTGGTATGGGCTTGCTTTAAGCCGCGAGGATACATTTTCAGACTCACAACTACATACATGAAATTATAACCTATAAACGTACTATAATATTACTGTAACAATTACTGTAACATCACCATAACAACCATACTCCATGCATTATGAGCCTTCTGAAGACATCCAACGTGCCAACTTTGCATTTTTCATCTCTTGGCTATTTGAACTCTCAGAGGGCTGGAAACATTACACTAAGGCAGAGATTGCTCAAGGGTGACCCTGGGGTCCAACCCCAAAAAACTGTTTTGAATTGACACATTGCTACAATTCAGTTATCTTTAGGAACGATTGATGGTAACTCGCTTGTGTGTATATGCATGCTTGCTTGAACCTGTAAATAACTTCCTTGTTTTTTTTGTAGTTAGTAAATCTTTATTTAGTTTTATGGGTTTGGCAACAGGTGTTGTCTTTGGTGTGGGATCTGAGATACAAACTGTTCTGAGGTATATGTGACTGGTCCCTTGGAATTAGAAGTAATCAGAATATTTTGTGACCTTTTGGTGTATAGGTCAGCTGTCCTCAAAGTTTTTTTGCCGCGGCCCCTTTCTGCGGTACGGTGTCCGCTCGCGACCGCCGGTGTACGTCCGCCGAAATGCCGCTGAACAGAAAGCTTCTGCTTTCTGCAGCGGAATTTTGGCAGTACAAAAATAGACTGCTTCAGAGTTTGGCAGTTTTCCGGTTGGGTTGGGCGGCGGTGCCGGGGTGTCGCGCACCCCCAGGGGGTGGTCTTGTGCACTCCACTTTGAAGACCACTGGTATAGGTGACCAGTTATCACTAAATCCTGCTTGCCTGGTGGCGAGACAGACTGCAGAGTTGAAGAGGACTGTCTGTCACTCCATGGTAAGATTGTGATAGTGATCCAGGAGTTCACTAGTTTGGTGAATGTTAATTCTAGAACCAGGAGCAGTGGGTAGCAAAGGTCAGGGCAGGATAAGCCCATTTCTGTTTTGAAATGCCTTGGTTGAAGGAGAGGAGTTTGTGGTACTTCTGTGTATACTGTTCTGTAGTGACATAAACGTTGTTTTCCTGGGCTCTCGGTTGGCACCTTTCACGAGCACTAACTTCACAAGAGAGGGAGAAAGAACTTGCCTGTGTTTTGTGACACTTTAGTCCTTTCTAATATACTAAACTAAATCATGGTGGTGGTTGTAACCCTGACTTTTACAGGGCTCTTATGACACTCCAGTGACCTGATTAAAACTGTTTGGCCCCATCTTCAGAGAATGTTGGTGCCCTAGTTGGGTGTGTCACATTTTATGATCCACGGGCGCAGAAGGTTTGGCAGAATAGGGAGGCCCTTAAAAGCCAGCTTTGCTGCTGAACCCCCGTCTGAACTAGCAGTAGTATTGTTGTTCCCCTATAGTGTAACTGGAATATTTAAGTTGGAGGCAGAAGCGTGGCAGTTCTCTGAACCAGCCACCAAAAAATACTTAGCTCTCTTCCTCCCTCCCCGAACAGGACTAGACTACTTCCTCTTCTGTGTTTCTGGGATGCTGGAATGAGGTCCCGTTCCGGAAGCTTGGTGTTAGCTGCGTGTAAAGAAATACCTATGTGTTGGATCAGATAGATGGCACGGCAGAAAGATGAGATGTGCGAATGTTGGAGGAGGGAGGAGGAGATCTTTGTGGGCCTCAGATGTATTTATAACTATGCCATTACCATCCCCTGCTCAGTGCAAAGCTTGAGCTCCTTTTGGAAACCTGCCGTATTTCAGTGAAAGGTTGGTTTGATCGACTCACATTTCGGGATTCCTGCTCACAGATGAGGGGGGAGATCCCAGGGAAAGGAGACATAGATTTCATTGCCAATATTTTGCATTGTTGGAAGAGATTGCTGATTTGTTTGTTCTTAAAACCAATGATTGGAATATTTAAGAGACTTAACCACATTCATTAACCTGAATATGTGTAAGAGCAGTTAAAAATGATCATTCTGTTCTGCAACTGGATAGTCCCACTTCATCATTTTGGTGAGTGATGAATTGGGACTGAACAATCGTTACCAGTAATTGGTCAGTTCTGATCCATAGACTTCAGTTTCAGTAAACCCATGACTTAAACTTCATATGGGAGCATACTAATAAGTGGTCTGCAGTTGAAAATTATGGCCGTTGGGATATTCTTCAGTCACTGGATTTACGGGATTCAAAGGTGCTTGAGGGGTTGGTTACACTTACAGCTTTGTAGCAGTTTTGGTTAAACCTGTCATCATATACAGCTATAGGAATAGCACTCCACCATGTCCACACTGAGACCCGAAAGCGGTCTGGCGTGGCCACATTCGCGGCACTTCAAGCGGCATTGGGAGCAGCGCATTAGGGCAGGTATCCCACAGAGCACTTCTTCCCGATCTGGCGCAATGCCTTGTGGAAAGGGGGCATTGGTTGCGGGGCATTCTGCATCCTGTTCCAACTCCTCGTGATGTTTCGCGTCACATCCCAGCAATCCCTGTGTTTCTGTCCACCTCTGGCGCCATCTTTCAACGGTTTCAGTGCGGTGCGCTCCGTCATCCATTTTGGTCTGCCGGAATGGAGCCCGAACTGCTGAGGAACATGCTGATAAGGCTCGCCAGCACATCTCGTATTGCAGTGGAGTTATTCCTTAACATGCAAAGAATCAGAGAGGTAGCCGTGTTAGTCTGGAATAGCAGAGGTAACAAAGTCCTGTGGCACCTTAAAGACTAACTATAAAGTTTTGAAGCATAAGCTTTCGTGGGCTAATACCCACTTCGGTATATGCACTTGCATCCGACCAAGTGGGTATTAGCCCACGAAAGCTTATGCTTCAAAACTTTATAGTTAGTCTTTAAGGTGCCACAGGACTTTGTTACCTTAACATGCAAAGTGACAGTGAGGGCCCAAAGACGAGATTGAGTCGCCGAATGCATTCGACACAAAATTACTTGTCTCATTAACGGACATGCTTATGGCCATAGAATGC